>JAQFZH010003001.1:0-14869 GCA_034695485.1 Entomobrya nivalis | reverse complement strand
CTGCCTATTAAAGAGATTCATAATCATCACTGGTATTGCTCATATTTAGAGGCCCGAGCAATATAAAAGCTAGCATCTAACGCTATTGCCTTGAAAAGTAGGTTTTCTTAAGCAACCTCGCACACAGGTAATTTGTGGTACTAATATTGCAAAAATCTATTTTTTATCGCTGTGCAAAGAAATTTCTTGGTCGCTATTTTTGTATCCTGTCGCTGTCGATGTATAGAAGAACTGTGGTTCGAAAACCTATTTGTAAGTAATTATAACAAACTGAACTCGAGAAACACTGGCGCAAAGGTATTTATATGCATTTAAGCCAAAATTTACTGCTGAAATTTAATAATAATAATTTTAGATTGCAGAAAAATATTACCCTTTTACAGGGCTTGATAATAACCCAACATATTTACGACTCAAAGGTCTGTCTTATGTATTTGTAACATATTCAAAAGGAATGCCGAATAAAGCGGAACATTATAAAGATAGTGACATGTAATGATGACATGTGAAAGTATACATCTTCCTTTTAATATGTTACTTTTGTATACTCTTGCCTTTTCTCACTTTTGACAAGATGAAATGCTTAAACAAAGACGCTACACACAAATGTAAGGGTTAACGTATCATTGTTATGCTACAAACAATTGGCAGTTGTCATTTCTGCTATTTCACCGAAGCACTTTTGAATTAGTGAATGTAATATTTTAATTTAAAGTATTTTGAAATGGAAAAGCGATACTATGATGCGTTGCGTACATCAAACCTGGTGTTTACGTGCACATAACACATGCATGTTTTTACACCAGGTGTAGGTACAAGGCACATTGAAAAATTCCTCATGAAAAAACACACTTGTTTATTGTTACTGGTACGTTGCCAATATTAGTACTACAAAAATAATTCCCTTTCATTTTGCCCTTCACGAGACGATGACTATGATTACATATTATGTGTAAAAGATAAATGATTACTGACACTGCGAAATCGCATTTAATTAATTTTGCTGTAAATTAAACACATACATCTGATCATGTGTACGAGCAGATTCACTTTCTCAGCGCTTCTTTCTTCTACATTTGTTAATGTAAATGAAACAGGAGTCCCCAGACAAGATTCCTATGGAATGTAATGTAAGACTTTAATACATTTTGTCGCGACTAACTTAAGGGATTCCCAGACTATGCGACAAAATATGAAAATGAAAACAACATAAAATGTCACAAAAGATGTACTGCCTGGTTTTTTGAGTCAAGGATGAAATTCTAATTTTCATCACTGAAACGTGAATTTTTTTCATAAACGTTTACTTACTTTCTTTAAAAATTAGAATGTAACAAAAATGCAAGTATATCAGCGTGCACGCATAATGCAGCATGCCACACTACATGCAATTTATTTTAAAAACATGGTTTGTAAAACCACATAATATACCTGAGTAGAAATACAGCTTATGGGTGCTTAGTGCTCAATAAGCTCTGTTCATGATAATCAAATCAAAAACTTTAACCCTTTCCTTAGACATCAACAGTGAATGAAGGCCAAAGAAGGATTGGTTTGCGGATACTGACTTTGACAAGATAATTGTAATGGACTGATTTTAAGCAAGAAAGCAAAACTACCTTAACCGATGATGATTTTATGCTTTTCAATTTTTTACTCAATGGTGTCGACAAGTATGAACCGCTTTTAGTAAATTCAATTAGTATAATATATTTAATAATAAAAAGCAGTTAAGAGAAAGTTGAGCAATATTAAAACGACAACGAAATCGGAACTGGGAATTTTTCTTTTAAATAAATTTAAAAGTCATTCCATTTTGGAACTCATGAAAACGTTTACTTCTTGACAAGATTACTGAAGCGATGCATAGGAATGACTTCAATTGTACTGCTTCCATTATTATTCTCGATTGTTGATCAGAAGCGTCTAATAAATTGTGTTTCTCAAACCCGAGGAAAGAGAAACCATGCGCATAAATACTTAATTAGGATGTAAGAATTTTAACACAAATTACATTTAATAAGTTCGTACAAGTCTGTAACATTATTAGCTTATGGAGTTGAGATTTGAAATTGACTTTCTTTTATAAACATATACAACTTTTTGTGCGATTTTTTGTCGTATAAGCCCCTTTTGTGTAAACAATATAAGTATTATGCGCCTCTGAATTGTCAGAATACTTTTGTTTTTACAAAACAATAGAAAAATACGCCTGTTGTTGTTTTACAGAGTCTTCTAAAGAACTTAATTGCAATATATTTAGTTAATTAAGGTTCATTCAAGCGCATGCTCATGTATAGCATGATGTGCAGCAATAACAATTTTCGCTGTTTTTAAAACGTGAATTCAATTCATGAGAATTTTTTTCAATAAAAAAATGCAGTAAAATACAGCGCACTTGCTACCTGATATGACAAGAACCCAAACTTAATGTCGAGAAACGACAAAATAAAGTTAGATGATGTGCAACATCAAATATGCCCCAAAATCCCTGGTTTTTGTTACTTCAACTTAACAATTGCAACCCCTAACCTACATTCGTTTTCATTTCATGATGTTCACCACAGAGTCAGAAAAAAAGGCTGCCAACCTTATTGTATTTGTACGGGTATCCATTGGATTGCATATATTATACATTCATACAACAACATAAAAACGACTGGTCAAGTAGACCAACCACCTGCCTGCAACGGCAATACTCAAGTTGAATCACAAATTATCAAACTCAAAGAAAACTTTACAAGCAAAATTGCGTTTTTGTTACCGCAAATGCATTGCATATTTATTCAGAATATGTACACAAAGTATATTAACCCTAACCCTACGTTGTTGCCACTAAAATTTAGTCTCAACCATAAAAGCTTTTATATTAAAATTTGCACACATTTCGTCCATATTCATTAACTGGTTGCCTTATATTGTGTACGTTCTCTACTCCTTTCTCACGTACATTTCTCCTTTTCAAGTTGATTCTCATTTAATTATAAGTTGGCTGCATATAAAAAGAATAAAAAAAATGTGAAAAAACTAGACTTACATGGCAATTCTTCCCAAACCTCTGACATCCCTACGATCATTCGAATTACTTATGGTCCACGATTCAACTTCACATTGTTGACCAACGGTAGTAGCGACTTTGGGATGTCTACTTGCAGCCACCACCATGCAATCAATACGCACAGTAGCAGCCTCATCATCATTCCTCAAAATATTTTTATTGTAGTTATTATTCCCATTATCATTTACTGCGAAAGCAATCACATCTGAAGCATCTACAGTCACATTATTGTTAGCACCACTTCTGTAATTTTTGTGTACAGTTCCTAATTTGGCACTGACCACATTCTCCCGTTGATTACGCTCACAGTTGGATTTCTCCTGTTTAAGATCATCAATCAACGTATTATTGGCTTTCATCAATATTTGTTGATCAACTTTGCCCAAATCCCCTTGCTGCATTGCTTGTCCTGCAACTGATGATGCTGAGGGTGACGGGGATGATATTATTGGCCCATATTCCTCAAGCTCATCTGAAGCTTCAACTTCTGCAAGCATTGCTTTAAACAAATCTTCATCTTCTTGGTCAAGTCCTAACTCATCAGCTAAAAGAGCTAGCTCATCGTCGTCGAAAATCTCTTGTTCGTTATTATTTCCGTCCATTATTGAAATAGCCCTGCTGTTGCCGGTGCCATTGAATGAATCATTATTGTTGGTACTATTACCACCGAAATACTCTTTTCGGGTGCCACCACCAATGCCATAGTTGTTTACACAAGGTTGATGCTGATGGTGATTCTGAGCAGACATGGCAGATTGTTGCTCTTGTATTTTTTGCTGATGCATTTGCAAGGAAGACGAAACGTTGGTTTTTGCCATCATCAAGCCTCCTGCCACATCATTAGCATCATTAGAATTTTCGGCCAAAGAGGCTTTCTCGTCTTGGTTTTCTGAATGAATTGATGGGGTTGCACCATTAGCAGCCGTAATAATATTTGAAGAAAATGTTTGCGTCTTGTGGTCCGCAGCAAAAGCGTATGCCCGTCTTTTGCTAACCTGTTCTTGTTCGTCTTGGAAAGACAACGGAGGCTCTAACGGGATCTCTGAAGGCATTGTAGCAGAGGGACGTGAACATACAGACGAATATGGGATAGTCGTCACATTATTCACACTCCGATCTTGTACCTGTTGACCAACTTGCTGTTGCAGATGTTGATAATGATGTAAATCTGTCTCGTGATGTTGCTGATGATTAAGCGAATTCTGTTTCTTGTTCGTCCTCTCATCCACTCCATGTGGTTTTAAAGAGTCTAGTCCCATTACAACACCACCACCGTGTGTGCTAGTACAATGGCTTGTCAAAGATGCGTTGGGACTGCTTTTTCGTTTATGATGACAGTTGGATGCGTGGTTGTTGTTGTTGACATTTGCGCTTTCTGAGGTTTGCGTTAAAGTAACTTGGTTGTTGTTACTGTCAATGCCACCACTGCAGCAGGCGGGGACGGCCATCCCTGCAGAAATTGATGTCATGGAAGATCCTATCGAAAGTCGAGAGACAACTGTTGACCTAGTGCTCTCTGTCTCATCTGACCATGTGGAAATGGATAGGTTTTCATTTCCTGACAAGTGAACAAAACTGTTGCTATTGTTCAAACTGGTATTGCTGCCATTGCTGGACACTTGATGAAGATGGTGATGATTGTTTTGTTGAAGATTTTGGTTGTTGCCGTTAGTTGACCCTGCGGCATGGCTGATCATGTTGCTGTTGCTGATAGCCATTGATTCTGATTCCATTATATTATGTTGATATTGCTGATGATTCTCTGAGGTTGCTTGCAACAAAGTCATGTCTTCTTCAGAGGATTCGATGAAGTTTTCATTGCTCGCTTCATTAGCCTTGTAATGACGGTCATTAACAAACGCTAGGTTTTCGCTCTTATTTTTCCCTTCGTAATAATTGCTCTGACCTACAGAGAAATGCCGAGAATGTTGAAGCTCATCTTCAAAACCCACAGGGGGCTGCAATTGCAATTCGTCAAGCCTTTCCTCGCCGTTCCTTGAGTTTGCAAAAGCATTATTATTATCAGCATACTCATTGCAATCTGATGTTGCTGCATTGTTATGCTTTCCTTTCATTGATTTCGACAATGATAAAGTATCTTGACCACGTTTTATAGGGATTCTTGAATGACTTCTTCCTGTACCTATCTCATCATCATCAAATTTAATTTCAGAAGTGTCACATTTTGCAGATAAGGATGCATTAGTATTAGCATGAGTCTCAGAGGAAGCTGCTTCAGTCATTTCGCTTGACTTATTTTTCTTATATTCAGCTTCTTGCTGGTTGCTCGTGACTCGTTGATTGGGGTTATTAGATATCATTCCCTTTTCAGAATTACCAGTTTCAGTTGAATAGGCTCCACTTTTCTGATACATTTCTTTATTGTTATTCTGAACCAATGTTTCCTTTGTTTGCTTATGAAAAGTCGGAATTCCACTACCAGCATTACAATTACTACTTGCCGGATGTCTGTTGCGCTTATTTGCAATACATTTCATTTTGCTATCTTTCGTTTCACCACTTTGGCTACTTTCGCTTTTCTGTTGCTCATGTAAAATTTGCAATTCTTCTGACGAGTAGGCATGCTCAATCAATAGTTGTACAGCGACAGAAGAGTCTTTCAATGCTTGTACGCAATCCATTCTAGTCATGGAATTCACAGGGATCTTCTCAATCTCCACAATTTCATCACCTTCTCGCAGGTGACCCCACGACGTTGTCGTCCTCTTTGCTGGGCTCCCTTCAGCACACGACTGAATGTAAAGATGATTCACCTTTTGTGCTGCTGCGGCAGTACCTCCATCGAATTTTAATGCAAAACCAAGCCGCTCCCCTGGCAGTCGGAATACAATAACGACCTCACGTACTTTAGTAGGAATGCCATTTTCCCATGAAGCATCATCGTCATCACCAGCACTTGTATCATTATTAATACCACCACCACCACCGTGGCTTAACATCATCATAGCTTTATTACTAAATTCCTTCATGGTGATCTCAACAATGGATGCGTTCTTCACTTGGTGAATATGAGGAATATCTTTGCCTTTCGTGATCAAGGCCTTATTGCCGATAGTGACCACTTGGTCTTCTCCAACATTACCGCCATTTCTAGGAGGCAGTTTTGGTGGTACTTGTGCTCTATTTTCAGAGTGAGATGCAGTTGCATCAGGGAAGTATGAAGAAGAAGAGGGCCCTTTGGCAGAATGAGTTGAAGATGTGCTATTGCAGATATTCACGACAGATTTCTTGTTTGACAAGGAGGAGGGTTCTGCTCTGACAGGTATACCAGATTTTGGCTTGCCTTTCCCTGTCGTCTCTTGCAAAGACTGTTCTTCTGACAGAGCCACAACAGTTACATACGCAGTACCACTACCAGATAGTGATGATGATTCTCTGATCATTTTGTTGGTGGTGGTCTCAGCCCCATGTTTATTTCTTTGTTGTTGCTGATGTTGTTTTGATGAAGATGGGATTGACCCAATGCCGCTATTGTTGGTATTAACAGCTTTCCCAAAATTACCACTTGGTTGAATCAGTTTACTAGAACTGCGCAACGGTGATGATGACTGCGATGACGATACCTTGTCGTGACTCGTGTCAAGTTTTCTAATAACCGCCTGCTTTCCTTGTTTGGCAGTTTCACAAATTTCTGTGGGGGTGATCACTGTCAATTTATTCCCACATTGAAGACCACCGTCAACTGAGACGACAGTTACAAAAGGTCCGAATGCATCATCTTCTGATGGGGATGCGGAGGACTGACCTTGTCCTCCTGATGAAGAAGATGACATTTTGATGTGATCTCGATTGAAAATGGATATTAGCGAAATAACACTGTTTTCTTTCTAATAACCATAATCGTTGCCTCAAAGGCTTAAAGGTTTCAAAAACGATTTTTGAATTATAATCTGACAACCAACCAGGCCGGCAAACAAACTCAATTTTTGTCTTTTGAATGTACCTTTTTTGATTGAAGAATCTGAACTGAATTAAAGGGGGAAATTAGTATACCCTTTCATCTTCGAGGTAATAATAATGACAGGTGCATTCATCATTTTCTAAAGCACATTTTGCAATGTAAGTATTTTGCTCCGATTTCATGGCCTAGCCTTGCGGCCAAGTTAAAGGATATCAAATCATCGAGTTTCTACTTGAAATCAAATTACAAACTTTACACAAATTTCCCTTGTATTGCACTTTGTGCACTTCACTTTGATTCGGCTTCGACACGTTTGTACAAAGAGAGTTGAAAATTCATTTTTACGTGTCCCACACAACTTATATTTTATTGTATATTTTGTAGCGTCACTTATAAAAAAGTTCAATACCTCATGCAATCAGTTCACACGTTTTTCAAACAAACTTATTACTACTAACTAACCAAGAAAACTAAATGTAGTCATGTCTCAATCTAATTAGTTCAAAAGATGAACAATATATATTTAGCTACTGTAGTGTATTTAGTATTTGATAATTGTCCCAAGTTGATGTTTCTATTTTCACAAATTTCACTGTCAAGTTACTTTGCTATTTATAACTTCAATTGCTACACGCATGATTTAACATAATTTTATCATTCATTTCACCTTCAATCCTTTCACTTCCACAAAAATCCATCCATATTCATATTCACATATACAAACGGTTAAATAACAACTTAACTGTTTTCTGTCCATTTAAAAATGAAACTTAGCACTTAACAATCAACAAACAAAAGTTTTCACTGACAGTTTACAAAGTATAACGAGCAATGCTCTGCTCCACCGTTTCTTCCTTCTCAAACAGTTTGATATTCGTAATTTATTATTTTCATTTTACTACTACACTACGGCAAGTAGCAGAAAGTTCCTAGATGAATGGGCTCATCCACATCAACAATAATTCTGCTTTAAATTAACTGTGCATTTTATGCACCATTGTTGTCCTTTGAACAATAGATGTAATCAGTAAGCTTTCTTCGTCGAGGCTGGGTTGATACTTGAAACATGAATTATTTCTGCAAAAGAGAGTAGCACATTAACAAAAATATACCAACAGAACATACAAAAATCCTTCATAGAATATGGGCGTAAAAATGGGTAATTATAAATTAAATAGCTTTTAGTAAAAATTAATTTATGAGGATTACACGGTAAAATTATTTGTAGGAAAGTAGAAGGAGGAGTAGTTGGTGGTATGGTGTAGGTAGTCTCACGGATTGGGATTGGATTCGTTTATCAAAAGTTTTTACTCGTGAATCACATAGAAGAAAAAAGCGATCACCACCACCAAAAAATAGCGTCATCACTTAAACACCTAGTGAAGCAAAACTTTTAATAAAAAAATGCATATAATATGTGCGTAAGTGGTAACTGATACATGTCCGTCGTCTTATCATCATCATGACATAGGTTTGGTTAAAGCTTGTTAAGCAACTTTCTTCGATCTCCCCTAAGAATATATACACACATCATTATTTCGATGTTATTGTAGCAAATGCACTGCATACGGTGAAGTAATAAAAAAAATGAATTCACATAAATTGATAAATCGTGAGCCTTCAACATTTACTAAAAGGAGTAGTTGAAAACACTATAATTTCACACTTCATCGTGGTCGCTGCTGGCATTTGTTCCTGAAAAGAATCATAAATACCACAAAATATATGTGTATTCGTCAGAGAGCAGAATAAAATGCGTTTTCAATTTTATTTAGAGTTGAGTCAAAAAAAAAATCGAAGAATGTGCAACAAAAAATTCTTTTAACAGGCTAGTCCATCGCATATCACTAGCCCTTCGTCATGATCATCATTCTGATGCCAAAGTTAACAATGAGACATGCAGACCTTTGACATGACTTTGTGTTACTTTTAGTGGCAAACAGGAAAAGTAATATGTGACTAAAATTAAATACTCTGTTTACATGCATTTTAATATTTTAAAAAAGTCATTGCCTAAAAAAACTGCGGAGATAAACATGAATTGATAGTGAAGGAATAATGAAAGTTTTTTTGAGAATTCCTGTTGACAAGTTATTCCTACTGACAAAAAAGTTACCTTTGGTTAGTTACCTTCTTTATTATGATTTCATTATCATATTCTGATAAGTACCAATACTAATGCATTGGTTTCATATAAATAATATATAAGAAAAAATACAAAGTCCTTCACTACGTCACACCTTTGGCTTTTCACTACGTTTACATGTTTATCTTTGACCATCTGCCAATGTACGATGATTATGATGATGTGATGACCATCGTCAATGTAAAAGTCAGAGTCAGGAATCAAACTTATTGTGAGAGAATTATTATGTTTTCTAAAAACTCAATCATGTGATAATGTAAACAGTTTAAAAGATACATGTTTTTATTAGTGGAATTCAATCATCAACTTGGCACAAACTTCTATCAGAAAAGCTAATAAACCTTACTTTTAAAACGTTTATAAAAAACTTTAATGCGTAAGACATACATGTATAACATTTAACATTTGTGAAGAAATATATGTACCTATGCATGTGCAACATTCCATATGCTTGCGCATTCATTGCATTGTGTGATTATGCGTGCTTTACTAGAGTTAAATTAAATATCTTTCAAACGAATACAAGCATGACAGTTTTTCCTGTGTTGTTTATGTAAAAAAAATCATGTCCTACCACATACACGCCAAAATCCTTTAATCAAAAAAATAGTGGAAAATACTGACTATAAATTTACAAAGTTTACATTTAAAAAATGCATTTCCTTTGTGATTATTATATGATTTCAACAGTTGCTTTTATTAAATACATTTTTTTCCTGTGAAACCACCGAACTTGTTTTTTGACATTGATATCATAAATAAATTGCAGAAGAATGTGTTTTTTTTGTTTTGAGGATATGACTTTTCTTGTTAGTCCAAACATAAATTGCAATAAAGAGTGCAGTAAAATTTAGCAAAACCAGAACAGGAACTATGGATTAGGTATATATTTTTTTAAGAAACCGTCATAAATCAACTTATGAGTATTTTCTCTATCTACTGAAAAATGCATTTTTTTGGTTTGTAGTAGGACGAAATTAGTGAACTGCTCTGTTATATTATGCATATATTATTGATACGTAGGAAACTTTTTGGTGGTGAACTGATCCGCAGACACATATAATATGCTAAATACAAACATATAATACACGAATGGCAAAAAAACTAATGATACCAATAGAGAAAGGAAGGAGACAGTGAGAAATAATGACTGTAGGATGATTTGCTTTTAGTAAGATATTCTTCACGGCAAATTATGACTGTCCATCTTTACAACAGGAGAACAAATTCATGGTGCCATGCTGCCAAATTCGAGTAATTTTTCATGATTTATAACTTTGTCGCAATTTTTTTTTACAACACACAGTGAACAAGAAGGAGTGAGCAAACGATTACCACAAACACAGCCAGCAGCCCATAAAAAAAAACTTTGTATTGTTGATGACATCAAAAAAAACAGCGCCGGCAACATGGGAAAAATACCCACTTTTTACTCTTCACTCTTTTTTATAATGGCAATTCACGATTTGTGCTTTCCTTAAAAGGATGTGATAAAGATGAAGAAAGAAGCTTGAGCTACACTTTAAAATACAGCATTATACACATTTATTGCTAGTCTTCTTCCTCTCTATCTATCTCTCTGGCGGCTCCTTATATTATATTGCCGATTTTATAAGTTATACAAACAAGCAGCAGGTTACGACTTTTTATGTAGCAGCGGTGGTGGTGGTGGTTTGATGTGTGGTAAATGATTATGGTAAAGGATAATGGGACGTCTGTTGTTTGCGGAAAAAAGTGTGTAGGTGAAGAGCATAAGTTTTTTACATTTTTGCTGATGATGAGGGGATATTCATGATGGCAATTGATACTACTGTCCAAGTCCAACTTTCATTTTCACTTTAATTATGCATGCCCATCAATAATCATTATGAAGCAGTTAACAACAACAGTTACAACTTCATGAATGACCCATTACGTACTTTAGTACAAGGACCGCCATCACAAGTATTTATCAAATTTCGATCAGTCAGTAGAGAGAAGGGAAGAAGAACAAGGAGGAAGGAAGAAGAGAGACTAAAGAAGAAGAAAAAAGTTTCTATTCTTGGTATGCTCCTTTATTGGTAGTTCACTTTTTTCATGACTGAGCTCTTCAATTTCATCTTCTTCTCATCTCACTCGACCCATCATCTTCATGCTGCTGTCGTTTTCCCATAAAACACTATAGTTGCCCTTCTTTTTTCACGCAGTTTACTTCGTTTACCATCAGCCTATTGCATAGTAATGTAAAAATATCCACATGGTGTCATAAATAAATTTTTAATGATGATGCAGGTTTTGTTTTCATTGGTGTGTTCACAAATGTTCGTTAGCACGAACTAAGAGAAGCGAACTCTTCACTTTTTCAATCGACAGGTAAACAAAAAAGGGTTTCAATTTAAAATTATTTCAATAAATATACAAGCAATAAAGCTTTCACAAACGCTTCATCGTCAATTCAATTCAAACTTCTATACATTTTTAAACAGTTTGGAATGTAAAATTATATGCTTTGCGACGTATATTCGTCATCATCACTCATCAAATAAAATTGCGTTTGGGGTGGCTAGTAGTACTTCATGGAACTCGTTCGTAATAAGTAGATTACAATAAAGATGATTATAGTATTTAAGGTTATATGGTATATGAAATTACTTTCACAATGAAAGGGAATTATCTGAGAACATAACATGATATATATCATAATTCACAGCTTGAATCTAATTGAACAATTAATTATACAAACAGAGCTCGTAGCCAAAAATAAATATATCCTTCTAGTTGTAATGATTGAATTAGTTATTTTTATTGTTATTACAAAACAGAAAGCTTGTGAATCTCTCGAACAGTGACCAGTGATTCTGTAATAGATTTTATTAAAAACGAAATAGAATCGAATGATCTGATCACGCATAGCAAGCAAGTAAATTTGCACGTGCAGTGCAAGTGCAGGTGTATCTATGCAAAGGGGTGGAAACGTGTAGAGGGATAAACACTAAGCACATAAAGTACATCGTACTTACTTTTTTTACAACAGAAAGTAAGTAGTATTACTGACCAATGACTAACTTGACTTGAACCAGCGTTCGGTCCAACTGTTAATTCCTTGGGGGTAATATTTTTCAAATGTGACAGGCTACAATTTTGAAAACAGTACATTAACAAAACAAGCCTTCTTCAGGTATTCACGAAGAAAGAAACATGAACACTTATCTTGTAACGAAACTCATGCTAAATAGGCATATTGTACGATTTTACGTAGGCACAGTAATGCATGAATGAATACTAGGGAATTAAGGATAAACATTCCTGCATAGGAAATACTTGCAAAGTTCTCATTATAAATCCATTCTCACAGTTCGTAGGACTAAGTTTGAAATCGGAAAAGTTAATTTATGAACATTGTATGTAGTTTGATTTGAAACTTGGGACAGGATTTTTTTCATAATGCAATGCTAACTCTATTCCGGAAAAATAAGTTATCTGAAATGATTCGTTTGTTGGATGTACACATAAATATATACTAAACTTTCGATTTGATATACGAACTATATCGATTTCTTAGCTCATTTAAAATATAACACCCGCCACCACCACCAGCTGCTAAAACTTTCAAATCCTTTTTGGGAAAAAGTGATAGTGATAACAAAGGAAATATTTAAGATTACTTTTAGTTCTGTCCTTTTGCTAAACAACCACAAGAAATCGATCCGCTGATAACCAAACTCACAACACAACTTGCATGATATTTAGTCTGGTAAAAATTAGGAGCAAAACTGTCAAATCTAAATGAAATCGTTTACATGCCCATTTAAATTGAACATTGTGTACAATAATTATTTCAACTATTTTGTTTAATGTCATCATCCATCGCAGTGTTCACAGTTGAATGAATGAATGAATCCTTTTTATTGTCGGATCAGACAAATTGTGGTGAGCACAATACAGGGTTTTTGTCTTGTCAGTCATAAAGCAGGTACTTATTATAGGTACTAAATACTACTTTCAGTTTCTGTACAACAAAAAGTATTACACACCGACAAAAGGGTTTGGTATAAGAAAATTGTGCATTATAACCATTCACCAGTCATGAAATAAGTAAAAGGGCGATAGGGCTAAAGTTATAAAACACTCAATACTTGTAATTTTCACACAAGGTAAAAAATTTAAAGGTTTTACAGAAGATAGGCGAAAAATTAAGTACTATATTGTGTATTGTATTCAAGAAGATATGTTATAAAATCTCATAAGAGGGTACTTGTTTGTACGGGCGAGGCAACTTGTTTGTGACCTCTGACATTTTAAAGGCATTCAACACAAAAATGTATCAAAAACTTTCTACATTACTACCTCCTGTTCTACTTGTAGCACGAAAAAACAATATGCATTGCATGTACCTTAGTTCTCAAGTTATCAATGGACTTCATAATTTATATATTTCTTTTTTAAATGAGAATCACACTAAAATGATTTTGTGATAAATTACATGAAACACGGGTATAAGTCGTTCCAATTGTATAAAATGTGAAAAGGCTCTCTCTCAAGATTCTACAGATGTACATACATAATGTTGATATATACACAGTTTTAATTTTAAATATTAGTCTTCATTAGCACAAATGACATGTACATATGTTTTCTTTCTAAATTATTATAGTGTGAGGTAATCTTTAGTAGCTTTTTAAATAAAGAAAAAATTCTTATTTGTTGCTACTTGTCGAATAAAATAATATTTGTTGAAGCACTATTTTGCATGTGAATAACACTTCTTTAAAATGTAAACGGAAGATGTTCTCTGCTAGTCAACAAAACGACAGATATTTATATGGCTATCAGTTATTGTATGAAAGCGATAGTAGTGGCTTAATGAGCGAATAAATTTTCCCTTTTACAGACGTATCATATGTATCCTCTCAAAAGACGATCAGTTATCCAACATGAGAACATAAAAGGCTCAGCAAACTTTAAAGTGATCTTTGAATTCAAAAAAACGTAAGATTGGACACTTGACAGCATTTCTGGTAGTATCATTAAAAGAATTATGCAAATAGGAAGTAGTCAAAAGTACTTTTTAATGAGGCATACAGATTGTTTGAACAAAAGCATTTGAAATTTTTTCTTTGGATGTTTTAGCATAATGACCGCATCGCACCTAAATCTAATCTGATTAAAATCTTTTATATCAAATTCCTTTTTTGACTTCTGTTTCACATGGAATTTTTAAATTGAAATAAGATGATCGTCCGCAGTAAGCTATAGGTTTCACATGGACTCATTGGATCCTAACATTACGCAGAATACAATTATTATTTAACAACCATTATTACGGATCGGAGAAAAAATTAAAAGAGCTTCTATCTTTCCATGTCTATCTATGTATTATGTCTAAATATAATAATGAAACCAAAACCAATGATCAATATTGTAAAAAAACGTATTGAAAATCACAGCACTCAGCATAACAGCCGATGGCTTCTAATTCAAATTTAAATATTTTTACCTATGTGCAACGTACATAATTCATTGTCATCTGTGTACAAAATAGATTCTCAACTTTTCTCTACGTCAAGAAAACTGTTAATATGAAAATGAAACAAATTGTCTGGAGTGAAAATAAGTTGTATGCAAGACCCTTAATAAAATTGTACTGGTGCTTTATCGATGTAAAGTTTGTCTACTAACAATGGAACTATTTTTAAAAGTTTTTTTGCTAATACCTAAAAGCACTATTAAACTAAGCAAGTATATATTTAAATACTACTAACTT
>JAQFZH010003000.1:0-14871 GCA_034695485.1 Entomobrya nivalis | reverse complement strand
CTTTTCCATCCTAAAGATACCTCACCCGACGTACTTCGTGCATTTGAAATTAATATTTTAGTTTCCTCACCCGCACACTAAGTCCAGCACGCATTTTCGTTGTCATGCTGGAATGATGCCTCTGCATCAACAATTTAAGTAGTTATAAAAATCGGATGGGTTGAAAGGTTATCACTATTATTCACTATCATAGTTTTCAGTTGTGTAGGGTTCTCAATCTCAATTTTAGTTCATCCATCTCTGTCGATGTGTCGATCGGTCTTCATGTCCATGCCATGCATACATAATATCATTATCATTACAAATTACAAACCGTTGCAACTTGCAAACGTTGAAATCAACTTACAAGCTGGACAAAAGTACTTTGATATGAAAATCATTTATTTACATACGTTGGTATTTACAAAATTACCTACTTTAAAAATATTGTTATTCTCTTACAACTAAAAGTCAAATTATACTACTACCGCATTTTTTAAAACGTAATACATACATACATGCATGATGTTTTTTTTGTAAAATAACCGAATCCAGAAACAAGATTTTATCATAAAACCATCTTCACCTTCTTCACGCTGCGCTGATACTTTACATCAAGCCAATTTTCTCACTTCTTCAACTTCAGTTCAACCCTTCTTTAAATTAATATAACAAAGATACGTGTGATTTTTTTCCTTTGTCTTCCCTTTCTTCCTTCTTCTATTGCTTTGTATACCTACACGCATTCCTCCTCCACATCCAACATCCACAATCCACATGCACATTCGTTCGTTGCTACATTACATGAAAAAAAAAACATCTCACTCACTACTCGAGCATTTCATAAACCAATCAAATTACTGGATCTCTCTTTTTATGCATTTTAACATTGCACACATGTACAAACAAACACAAACCATTATCATAAACATAACCCTGTCTTCTGATGGTTTTTTGGGTACGTTCGAGCAGATTGCGTAGTAGCTAGACTCTGCGATGAAGAGGAGCGCCAAGGTTGTCTTTTAAAATATTGGGAAACCAAAAACAAGATTTTTAGGTAGTTGATTGATATACTAACGTGCATATCTGCTGCTCTTGGTGGTTTGGTTGTTTCACTTGTTTTGGGTCTCTCACTCGTCTAGTCTATAATATCATCTTACTCCTTGCTATCAAGTACGTACAGAAGAGTGACTCTGTGGTACTTTCTGAAATCGTATGATGAAACCACAAAAAAGTCTGTCTGTCTGTGTCACACATCACAGACTTTCGTATTGTGTTTAGGTAAAAAAGAATGGATTAATTTTGGGCTTTATCGGTTAATCCCTTCAAAGTGAGGTCATAAGTAATTTTAAATGCACACGAACAAATTGAACTATATTATCAACCCCCAAAATTAATAACTGGCGAAAGATCCCCGGTGTGTTATAGTGGCACACTTTCAAGCTGGCACTTTGTTTTACAAGACTATTAGCTTGCTCAAAAGAGTTGAATGAATGTGTTATTGCATGTAACTGACTGGACTCGTGCATTTGCACTTGGTCAGGTTATACATTTGATCAGTCAGTTATGTACTATTTTTATAATTTGGTTTGGTCTTCTTGTACCACCATTCAAGTGTTCATTTTCATCAGTGCCTTTTCACTTGCCATTAAATAACTGAATGTGTTGGTGAAATTAGATGGGAACTGTTATAATTTTTGTGTAAAGTGAAATCTTAATGTTGGATTATTGCTCAGTCAGAAATTAAAGTGAAGAAGAAAAAACTTTAGATGTGGAGTAGTAGTATAATGTGGATTGATAATAATAAATCTAATGGTACTTGTTGTGGTAATGTTATTGAACAGGGTAAAATATTAATATCGTGACGTATTTTAGTGTTTTTTTTTGGCTTGTTTGAGGATTTTTATTAACCTTTTCTGTTTGGTTGTAATATTGTAGGGTTTTCATTCAGGGTTTATTGGTTGGCGATGCTTAATAAAACTTTTGTCTTGTAATTTATAGTGGAGCTCGTAATGTTCAACAATATTGCAGTTTGAGATCATGAATGCAACGCCAATGGTCGTCATCTCATTGTTTTAATGTGTAAGTGCATTATAATTATTATTATTTTCCAAGTTATTATTGAGGAAACTTAAGCTTGACGTACGAAATGATTATGGTTTTGTAGGAATATAACTAGCTCAATTCCATGTCTAAAGAAGACAAACCTCCCAATCCGGGAGGGAACAACAAAGGTGGCAATATCTTTGGCCCAATAATGGAAAAGAATTTCAAGGGAGTGGACAAAATACCAGCTACAGCCACAAACAAACTAACAGATAGAGGTAATAAATTGCGATTGAAAAAAAGAGCTTTTATGTTTTACATTAATTGAAAACTATTAGTTATGCAGTCATTACTTATATTGTTTATATTTTCATTCCATTGTTTATTCTTTCGGTACAGACAAAATATTTCAGCAAAAGCTGAAAGTGGCTTTTTACAAGTTTAGAGCTGAAAGAGTTGCAGAGAAGGCCAGGAAGCGGGCGGAAGGCGAGGGAGCATCAAAAGTAGATTCAAGGAGGGCGGCTGATGTTACTCCTCCCAACAGTAATGGGGCATCGCCTTCAGGAACCGAAAAGATTTCTGTCGACAATGGATACTCTAATGTTGAGGAAATGGCACACGACATCATTAATGAGCTCCCGCCGCCAGAGTCTCCAGACTCTCAATCAGCTAACTGTACTTCGGTGTTTGGTCAGGAAGGAAGTTCTATGCTTGGTAATCAAGTATCTGAATTAGAAGTTCCCTCTGGCAGACAAGCAGTGGTGTTTGAAGGAGTAGACAACACTTTGGATGAACAACAACAGTCGGTGACAACAACAACACCCCAGTGTGACGAAAGCACACGTGAAAATGGAAATCAGGCCGTGGAAAGAGGAAGTGTTCCTCGTGAAGTACTGTTATCGTCCTCTGATAAAACTATTGAAAGTGGTGTCGAAGTGGTGGAAGAAGCTTCTAGTAGTGACAGTGAATTGTGTAGTAACGGGGCGGACGTAGAGTTGGTGTCGTCGACAGTTCTTAGCCCAACAAGGACTGATGAGGATCTCAGACAGGATTTAGCGGGAGGAGAAGATAATGAGCTTTCTAGTATTCGATACATTGAGCAAATGTTGGGGATTGACAGCATTCTTCGATCAGCTGAAAATGACAAAGATGGTAATTTATTGTATTCATTAATTAGCAATAGGGACAAGACCCTTGTCGAATTCGCTGCTAATATGCCATGTTTTAAACCCACATTAGGTTCTGCTTCTGTGACAGGACCTATGGATGTGATAGATGATGCAATAACTGGTCGGAAACGAGCAGCGGAAGACACTAATGTTTCTGGTTCCTCTAAAAGATGCAGGGCCAGTACAGATAACAACAAGGAAAATGAAAACGGAATACCTCAGTCACCAACAGGAATAGATACCGATCAAGGGAATCTTGTTTTGGCTTGCGCGGAAAATGTTGCTTCAAGTCTCGCTATTCAAACTACGGAACATGTGGAAGGTGCCAATACAGGAGAACCGACGGGAGAACTTGAAAGTAGTCCAGAACTTACAGAGGATGAGGCAAGAGCCGCCGGTCGTCAGACTGTACGATATTTAAAACTGGATCCCGATGCTGAACCTGTGAGGACAGGCAGGTTCTATTTTAGATCGCCTAAACCAATGCGAGTAGATCCAAACTATGTAGTGCCCATAATCACACTATCGGACTCTGAAGACGAAGAATTCGAAATTGCGTCTCGGTCATTAACAACCACTAGGACTTTATCTATTACTACTTCGTCTTTTACAAGCACTGTGGGATCTGTTGCAACTCCAATTTCATCTCGACTTACTACAACTACCACTGTGGGATCTG
Organism: Entomobrya nivalis; assembly: GCA_034695485.1. Taxonomy (NCBI): domain Eukaryota; kingdom Metazoa; phylum Arthropoda; class Collembola; order Entomobryomorpha; family Entomobryidae; genus Entomobrya; species Entomobrya nivalis. Next base: position 10,998 of record JAQFZH010003000.1, on the reverse strand, counting down.
TTACAACTCCAATTTCATCTCGACGTACTACAACTACCTTGACTACTCTGACTGCTCCTTCTAGAAGCACAGCAGAACCTATTACAACCGAAACAGCGAGCTTTGTTACCAATACGCCGATTATAGGTGATTCTAATTGCACACCAACCATTTTGCCCATACCTAGTTTAGACCCGGAAGCGTCTATCCAATCTGTCATACTTTCCTATGATTTTGGTGTTGCTAGTGCTCTAACGCCTTCCTCTAATAGTTCAACTGCATTGTTGCCATCGTCAGTTAGTCAAACTGAAGAAAGTGGTGATATATCAGCAACTACATCCACGGAAACTACAGTACAAGTCACAAATCCAGTTACAAGTGAAGTAACCTCGGCAACTACAAATGATGAAATAGAAGCATGCAATACAGGTGCTGCAAATGCACCAACTTGTCTCGATAAAACATCAACAACAAAGTCTACAGGCGATGGCCCTTCAGAAACAACAGTACAAGTAACACCTAATATTATTACTGCAATAAAATTACAGCCAGCAGATTCAGAAGAAGATGAGATGGAGTTGCCTGATTTAAGAATCAGAAAAGACATATTTGTATCTGATGATGATGAGGATATTGAGGATGACCTGAACCTGCGACCTAGGAATGAACCTGCGTCACTCGCACAGGCAATCGAAGATTTTACAAACGGGTTGGCACCCGAAGAATATTCTACTTCAGCAAGTGTCTTGACGGGCATTCCAATTCCAGCATCAGAACTAGCGGCTACATCACGAATGCTAATGGGTATATTACCCTCACTACCAGAAGCGTCTGGATCAGCATCAAATTCTAGTGTAGGCGTCCCAGTTAGCTCAGCTGTGGAGATTTCTACCGTCGTTCAGATACCAGTTACTTCCTCAGTAACATCTAGTTCAGTTACAGGAGAGCCAATAGCTGTAAGTGTGATGCCTCCTACAACGGTACATGCAACAACAACATCCACAGCAGCTATTTCATCGCTAGTTACATCAGCATCATCCATCGCTCCTGTGAGCTCAGCTTTGGTGCCTGTGCTCACGACCAGTTCCACATCCGGCTGTTCTACTGCAGAGGTTCCTACGACATTAGTCCAAGTACATCAAAGAAGGACTTCTTCTCCGGCAATCGCAAACTCGCCGTGGTCTGATTTAGAAGAACCCTTGAAGGATTTGAATGCCGGTATGGGTCTTATTCTTAAAGCAGCAGAGGAAAATCTGGCGTACGTCAAACAACTGGCAGCCTCACTCAAGGAACCTTCCGCAAGTACCGCGGATGTAATGAAGAAAATGTCGACGTTGAGTGATGCAAGACTGAAGTCCTTTGCGAACCACGATACTGTGGACAACGTAATAATTTCCTTAAGGATGAAACATACCAGGCTGAATATTCCAGAACCTCGGGTTAGAATGGAAGCTGCCAAGCCCACTGTTGAAGAGCTTGCAGCATATTTTGAGGTGCTGCTTGAGTCTGTTATACTGTCTAAACGACCTCACATTAACGAACGAATGCGGGGTGTGCTTGTCGTTCAAATCACACGATTAATGCGGATTCTTGGTCACTACATGCACGTGCCAGAAAATTTCACTCGTAGTGATCAGACCTTTATGAATGTGCTCTCAGTCTTGACAACCAAGCCGGGGCTCGCTGATAAGTATTCCACCTCAAACCTGAACTACATGCTATTGAACTTTTGGCAGTGTATCAGGGGTGTGACGAGGGACACAGGATATGCTAAAGGTGCAATGATGGACCACACAAACTTGGGCCCGAAAAACTTTATGGACCGCGTGCAAAAATTCAAAACTTCTTATGAAAGAAATGTGCTTGCGAAGGAAGCACAGCAGGCTGCGCAAGGTCCATCTCAACTTCCTACACCGTCTAATCAGCCGCAACAACAAGTTACGAATCAAACTCGGACCCTGTCACAACAACAGTCATCGGCTATGTGGCAAAATCAGCAGCAGCAACAAAGCGCGACCGTAGCATCAGTAGAGCGACATCAACAACATCAATTTGCGACCACATCGCAGGTCACTCAGCAGCAGTCGCAACAACATCAATTTACTACCCCATCGCAGGTCACTCAGCAGCAGTCGCAACAACATCAATTTACTACCCCATCGCAGGTCACTCAGCAGCAGTTGCAACAACGTCAATTTACTACCCCATCGCAGGTCGTTCAGCAGCAATCGCAACAACATCAGTATACCACCCAATCGCAGGTCATTCAGCAGCAATCGCAACAACATCAATTTACTACCCCATCGCAGGTCACTCAGCAGCAGTTGCAACAACGTCAATTTACTACCCCATCGCAGGTCGTTCAGCAGCAATCGCAACAACATCAGTATACCACCCAATCGCAGGTCATTCAGCAGCAATCGCAACAACATCAGTATACCACCCAATCGCAGGTCATTCAGCAGCAGCCGCAACAGCATCAATACACTTCCCAATCGCAGGTCGTTCAGCAAAGGCAGCAACAACAGCCGACCGTACGTCATCCGCAACAACAGCAATTGGGTTCTCAACAGCTGCAACAATTATTACAAAATCCCCCAACTAATTACCAGTCGCAAATCCCTCCTCAAAGTACGCCTGCACAATATCTTCGTGTTCGACCTACACGACAGGAGAATCCACAATTCCAGGGTCAGATAAGAGCTGCACATCCTCAACAGCGAACTCAGTCCAGTTCATCTCCACAACAAAATCAAATAGCTCAAAACCAACTACGGAACCAGAATGCATTGAACAATACTTCTCAACAAATGCATTTTCATCATACCACTCCGCAACAACAAACCGCACAGCAGTTTTCGGTACCCCGACAATGTTCCCCGAATACAGCAAGTTTGCTGCAACGGCAGGTCCATTTTAACATGGCTTCCCATCAGCAACAAAATAGTGGAGGTCAAGTACCTCAGCAATCACAGTATTTGACACAGCAACCAAGTGCCCAACAACTACATACTGCTCCGACTCGCAATGTTCTTGTAACGACAAGGCAACCTGCACCTGCTCAACCACGATATCAGGCACAAGTGTTAGAGCATAGCGATGCTAGCTATGCACGGCAACAACTGGCAATTGCAAATGGACTGAATCATCAACGACACCAGTCTCAACAACAACAGAGAATTCAACAGCAAATGCCTGCCCCGCAATTCCAGCAAAACAGACATGTGCGAAGGTCGCCACAGTTACAACAGCAGCGGGTGAGTGCGCTAGAACTACTCGAGCAGGATATGCATGCGCAACAACAACTCCAGCAGCAGAGGACTGCGCAACAACAACTCCAGCAGCAGATGAATGCGCAACAACGGCAACAACAAATCCAGCGACAACCAGTGGTCCCTAATGTTGTATCTTTTGGGACTCAGCAGCAATCAGTGGGCGCCGCTTTTATCGATGATGATATTGAAATTTTGGAGGTGCGACCTCCATCAAATCCTTCAGTAAGCCTGTCACCCGTAGATACTCAAGGTCGCATCCTAATACATAGTATGAGTGGAGAGCAGATTTGTAGTTTGCCATATACAGGCCCCAACCAAGTTGCAAGTCCTCAGGGACAGGCTGCTAGTCTTTCGCGACGTAGTTCTGTGGGACAAGAAACTTTGGAAAATATGACTTTGGAGGGGCTTTTAAATAACACGCCTGCTGCCAACAGAGTAGTAGTTACGCCCACCAATGTAGTTCGACCAAATAGTAGATCTGGACTGTCACCGAGGTCGTCTCCTGTAAATGTAGCAACACGAAGAACTGGTCAAGATGGGCTCATGACTGGAACAAACAACCAACATTCTGTCTTGAGGGTTGGACAATCGGCATCTCTTAACAATATACATTCCAGTCGTAATCCTGTTCAACAGGGACAGGTTAATATTCAGCTTAACCAGCAACTATCATCTATGCCGTATAACCAACAGAATCAGCAATTAACACTTATTTACCAACAAGAAAGTGAGCCATCCGTGCAAGCTGGAAATCAAGTGCTAGTAAGCAACACAATCCAACAATGCGCTATTAATCTATTGGTTGGTGGTGCTGTACATGTTAGCAAAAAGTCAAGCATAAATGTCCGCAACAAGGAAATTATGTTTTCCAGAAAATTAAAATATTTTTTGTTTTTAATTTCAGCCTGGTAGTGTTCCTGCCCGTACCATTTCTCGTACACGGTTATCGGCGGAAACGAATTCTCCCACAGGTACGATGCATTATGGAAATGTAGACCATGGATCTAGACAGAGATCCTCTCCCGGTAATTATTCCTCAACCCCTGGCCCTGAACTTAGAATATCATCCGTAACATCCTTGGCCAATACTGCTCAAAATTCCTCTCGACGTTCATCACAGTCATCAGCTAGCATGCCGGATATTGCATATGCCCAAGTGCAGGCTAACACCGTTTACTTCCCAGATACGGAAGGAAATTCTATACCCGGGCAAATGCAAACACAGAGCAATCGTACAGTAAATTACAATGGCGTTGGCGGAGGAAATTATAGTGGTAATAATTATGGCAATACGTGAATTCATCAGCGTTATTTTGTGGTTGAAGATTTAAATAGTATCACTGAATGTCGAAAATGTCTATTTTTTAGATTGTCACGAAAAGTTGTAACGTAGTATGACTTCACCTGCAGAAAAAACTGACATAAACGCTCTTTAGTTTTTGCTTTTTAATACATTTCTCAAATTCTTGGGTGGATTATGTTGTACATTTTTACTTCATCTGGGCTTTATAATTTCCAACTGAAGTCAAAACAGTTAATATTGCCATAGCATTCACCTAGATTTTAAGTTGTATGTTACCTATTCTTGTAAGTTGTTATGCATTTACGCACCCAATCGACACACACATTCTGCCTATTCTGATCGGTTTTGGTGTTGAGGGTTACTTTTAGACACGATACACGATTATTTAAGTTTTATACATTTTATGTTTTACCAAAAAAGTTGTTATGTCACAACTCTAAAGTTTCTGTGTAGAATAATTGAGTTCAGGGAATCCTAAGCATATAGATGCATTCAAGAAGATTACGTTCAAACTGGACCCTATTTATTTATAACGTTGCGTCTATGCTTTAATGGCTTGTGAAGTTATTTGCCAAATGTAAAGTAAAGTACGTGGTTTAAGGTAAAAAGTGAGATATGAATTGAACATTTTCGAATTCAAACTCTAATTAAACGTTGTTAGACACACTATATTTCGACTTTTCCAAAGAATTTATTGCATATAGTATGAAGGATACAAACCAACATGGTTGTTCAGGTAATTGACTGAGTAACTTTTAAAATGTACTGAAGTGTTTTTATTTAGTTATGGTGATTTCCTTCACAAAGCATGATATTGATTTTGTCATTTATTATAATGATAGTTAAGCTAAAATGGCGTATGTTGTATGTGGGGCTCTCTGAAAACTGTTATGCTTATCGTAGCTATTTTATGCTTTAAAAATACTACTTAAGCACTATCGTAACGTTTAGAAACAAATACCTATGAATCAAGATGTTATTGTTAAAGTCCAAATGACACTCGTGAAAACGGAAAAGTTTATTCAGCTAAAACTATACGTATATTGTTGTATATTTATAAATATGTTATTTTGTTATAATTGTAGCAAAAGTAAAGTGTATATTAATTGAATACCTATTTCTATCAAAATAAAAATGCATGTGATACTCAACTTGAAGTCAGTGAATATTGTGAACACGAATACACTTAACATTGTTTATACTTTTGATACTGAAAGAGTTTATTAAAAATAAATACTATCAAATAGAAACAGTGAAAATATAATTTCAAGTACTTGAGCCATTTATTTTTTAAATCAACTTCCTAAAATTATTTGTCCATTTTATTTCTACGTGTTGAATTAGCCAAACAAAAAAATAATCAAGATGATAGGTAACATAACACCGTCTCCATACAATTTAGCTGTATGCAATTTTTTTCATACCTTGTTATTATAATCATCATCATCAACAATAAGTACATTGTTTAAGACGTTCAGCTCTGTTCGCATAAAATCATTGTTCACCAGAAGGATTTGCCCTCACTTACGAACCAGTAAGTCTGCGAAGAAGACAGGCACCCTCTCTCTTACCTGCAAAAGCAAGTTCATATTCAATCTTGGCAGTTTGTATGGGCGTTTAAAGGTGTTTTTCTGTGGTGGTATTAGTGATGATGGTGGTGGTTATGGTGCGCTAGGTAGATTGATTGCATTCTTTCAAGAAGTAGCATTAGAACTGCTAAAAGAATTACATAAACATTAACCATGCAGCACTCAGGTAACGAGCTAGTCCAAGCGTCCTGAACAGCGGCATGCTGCACTAAACTGAACAGACAATGAGATTTGTAAGTTTATGAAGCACAAAATCTCATGCAAAATTCCTAATCACGAGGATATCTTGAAAAGAGTGTAATCTTTTTAAGAATGGTTTTTGTGTTTATCCAGTTTTTTTTTTTGTTGTGTTTTTTAAAATCCAATAGTGTCAAAAGTTTTTTTTAAAGAAGAAACGTAACATTGAACTTTTTGTATTTATTTCAATTTGTCATGCTGGTTGAGTGAATACGTTTAAATATACAAAATTGTGCTGGCTTTCATCAAAAAATCCCAACTAAAGCTTCACGGCGCAATATTTGGTGGAACAAGGCAGTCAGGATCCTCAGCAATATGACTAACAGGTAAAATATCATTTTTAGTTTGTAATGGACCGTTTTTTCATCATCATTATAGTTTTTCGGTTGTATATTTTCAATTTACTTGAATTTACTTGAATTCAATTTCAATAAAAATTCCACCATCCAATTAAACAGCGTCGTATATTTATTTTTTACTTTCATGTACGTAAAAAAAGCGTCACTATAGCCAACGGTCGTCGGTCCGGTTCGTTCATGTTAAAATGATATATGTATAGTGGGATGTAGGCTCCAGTCTATTACATCACGAGCAAAACTAATAAGCGTTTTATCACTTTCATGCGTCGACGCTCCTCTGTGAGAAAATTTGTCATAATATTGCTATGTACTACATTTATACATGCAACATACCATATCGGATCACTAAATTGTTATATCATATTTTTATCATCCTTGTCTAACGCATCGTCATTTTTCCTAGTTCCAAGAAAAAATCTGACGATGATAAAGATGAAATAAATTGCATACACACATCTGCAAAAGTACAATAAAAGTACCTACATACAAACTTGTTTGATTGCTGCGTGTGCAAAACTGAAAGTCATATAAGACGATGATGAGAATTGGGAACTGCTGGCGACTGCACTGCAGGCTACTTGAAAAATTTCACAAAGATTGAAACAAGTCATAATTGCAAATTGCCGTGAAAACATCTTCTTCCCAAAAAAATCAGCAAACAGTAGGTACTATGCTCATTAAATATTTGATGCAGTTTTGCATTCCGGTCTTCATATTTCACACTTGATGATTGACTCATCATCATAGTTTTATGTTAGCCAAATATTTTGCCAAAATATCATTATTATCATAAAAATTCCAAAAGATTTGAGTATATATATATGGCTTTCTAAAATTTACATCTCGCAAAATTCATAAAATTTCCCACGAATAAACACTCGTTTCAGTTTTACAAACAATTCTCCAATGTAATAATTGCATATGCAAACATGATTAGGATATATTGCAGTTTATCAAACAAATGTGGATGTATTTGGTTAGAAAAATGACACCAACAATAATATTTATAGCCCTGACATAAAATTCGCAACTTCGGATGTAGAAATTGATCATGATCACACTAAGCAGCAGAAGTACAAACATGTCCATCTCACCCCATCTTAACAGCATAACATGGAATAATAACTTGTAAGTAGTATTACTTAAAGAGACAATAGTAATAAACTATTGACGAGTCAAGAATTTAATGCCTTTAAACAAACAAATCAAACCAAACAAAGCGACACGACATTTGACATGACACATGAGCTACTGCTAGTTAAATAATTGGTAAGTTGTCGCTCTCAATGTGCGTATGTAACAATAAGAAATGAGATAATGGAAAATTATACCTTTTCCCAAGCAGACCAACACATTACATATTTTCAAATGATGTATGTGTGAGGAGAAAACTTTCAATTTCATTTTCGCATTGTCAATTCTACTTGAGGAATCTTTAGAAAACAAGCCCATAAACTTTGTCATTTATGTACATACTTACGTGACCGTATTTGTGTGGATGAATGTTATTTTAACATGCTAAAACGATAGTTATCTTTATCTTGATGTGATAATGATACTAGTGAGCACTATGATTTTGTATAGTGATGGATGACATGACATAAGAGAAAAACAAGGCATTTATTTCATAAGATACCTCTCAAGTTTTATTGTTATCCTAATCATCCAGAATAACTGACACAGGGCTCCAAAAAGTTCCGGTTTTCTGCAACCATGGTTGCAGAAAGAGCGGGATTTTGGGGGACCTTTTTTAGAAATTGAGAAGGAGCGGGATTTTTATTTCAGTCGATTTTCAAAAATTCGCGGTTTTTTGCCAAAAATATGGGGTGATTTGAGAATCCTGCCGCTTTTCGGCGACTTTAAGCAGAAAATATATATACTTTTTTAGAATTTTTTTAGAACGACGTTACAAATTCTCAAAAAATATTGATGTGAGCGGGAATTTGTATAAGAGCGGGATCTCCTCTTCGTCAACATGGAGCCATATGGTTGCTTAAGTTTACGGAACTTTTTGGAGCCCTGAACTGACATGGCAGAGGGGCAAACGGCAAACTTGTTATGCTTTTTTGGATTTTCCAAAATATTTTGAAAAATGCAAGTAGAGTTGTTTTTTCGCAAAAATTTATGTTCGTTTAAAGACTTATTTTTTTACTTGATCATCATTTTTACACAAAAAGATTGCACAACAACCCGGCCCCAGAGACCAGATAATGATACGCTTCAGATGAGAGGTTTTTTAAGATCGACTTGGTCTGGTGCACAAAAAGGGACAGGACACTTGCTCAGGTTATATATTTCTGCTTGAGGGCTATTAGGCATATTTATTACACACCTTGTAGGGTACACCACTCACTTACAAGCAACAAGACATAATAGCAATCATCATCAGAAGGGAGGACAATGCAAAAATATTATGAATTTTAAATCTGAATACCTATTTTAAGATACCTTTGCCCAGGTATGTGTACTCTGTCATCTTTTCTAATTACTCGACGACTTTTGGAGGGGAATTGAAATGCGACCTTGACTCACTTATTATTCCTGTTTGAATGGTTAGCGCTGAATAAATTGTTTTGTTATTATTTTCTTGCCTTCCTCCTCCTAAAAAAACGTGGTTCAACCGATTCATCTCATCTTCATAAAAGCAACATTTTACTACTGCCGAAAAGGAAACCACATCCTCTGTCGTTAGTGTGGCCGTCCTCCATCTACCAAAGTGCAACATGGTTTGTTTTATAACCTGTCTTGTTGTCTCTCGTAAATAACCAGCCAGTGAGCCAGTCAACACGATACATTTTATCTCTCCAACAACAGACATTCAGGCACGCAATTAATAAAAAAACAGAATGCGAATGTATGTATCCTGTATCCTCCATCAAACTCCGATGCAATAAACATTTATTTTTGTTCCTCCACCCGTGCAAGTATTTTACAAAAAGGTAGAGTTATCATTATCATCGTATTCATCTTCTTTGCTATTCAAATGTCTCTTGTTTTGCCCCTTGTTCACCAGAAATGGTCACAAAAATGCAACAACAATGAAGCATCACTGCATTGTTTCCTCTCACTCGCTATCTCTCCTCGGGTATTTTTTTTCAAGAGAAGAAATAACAATTTATCAACAATTGAAATCTTTCATGTCGTCGCATACTGCATTTAGATTCATTTTTATAATCGTCACATGGACCAGTATAGCATGGCATATGGCACTGCATTTTTGCAATAAGCACTAAAAACAGTTTGAAACTTCATTATAATTTTTGAACGGTACTATTAAATTGCCCATTTCCAATAATAAAACGCACATTATAGTTAGGGGGCTTTGCAATGTCACCGCACTGTGTGGAGTGCAGGTATATAAAACTCTGTGTTCTATGAATTTGCTCAGGTGAGCAAGGTTACTACAAATTAAAGGAGGGGATGGATGTAGAGAGATGTGTGTGTTCTTGAACCACATATTATTATTGCCCTTGTTTGTTTGAAGTTAAGGTACTGTATCTATTAGCACGTTCTTATTCTTAATTGGTAATAAATGATAAAACGCAGAGATATATGGTCTTCAACAATACAAGTCCTTGAAAAAAGACGCATTTCTGCAACTACTCAAAAGATGCGAAAAAGCTGTCATGTTGTCATCATGGAAGGGTTTACGAAGAAGACTTCCCTTCTTTTGAGAAGTTCTGCATACACAAGTCATCTAGTAGAAATGAGTATATACAATTACATGGTAAATTTAGAATTTAGGGTGTTGATTAATCAACTTGTCATCTTTTTCCGCTATTTTGTGTTTATGATATGATGCAAATGTATAGTAATTACCTAAATGTTTACTTTGGAGAGGAAGTTACATCATAAGAAAAGTTTTGATATGACGACAAAATCATTTTACCACTTTGCTGTGGTACTGCTGGTTTTGACAAGCAGCGGTTTTTGTTCTCGGCAATAGACGGTGTGGTAAAGGTACTACACACATGTCACGTTCATATCATATCATCAAGTCGTGTAGTTTGTCAGTCGGTTTGTAGGGCAAAGGGCAATAGTGTGGAATACTTACCTAGTTCAATACAATTCTTCGTCACCACTCTCTGTGGAAATATACGTCATCATAAGTAAAAGTGAACTGTTTTTGTAATTTGATATTTTTTACATGGCGTCTCTTGACGAATATGGTTATTCTACACAAGCATAGGCCATTGTTGGCTTCGAAGCCAACAACATGCATACATAAAAACATAAAGAGAGAGAGGGAAAACGTG
>JAQFZH010002999.1:0-14888 GCA_034695485.1 Entomobrya nivalis | reverse complement strand
GTTACATGTGGATTCCAAGTAATATTCCAAATATTAATATAAACTTTACCACAACAAAATCTACTATGTATCCGTTCTATCCTTGTCCAATGTCGAAGTTTTACACTTCACTATCTATACATAAATATGGTAGTGACTACTGTGTTTGGCTAAATCCAAGCACGTATTTTGCGGCAACGAAACCATGGCAGTGCGAAATTCATATTGAATTGTTCATGCCAGATAAGCTATTTCAAGAAGACATTGGCACTCAATTATTCAAATTTCCCGGCAACACCAAATATTTTCAAATGAACCGACTAAGGTCGCCAATTCACATTTTAATTGATACAAAGTCAAATGTGCAAGATTACCCCGTAACGTCTCTGCTTTCCTGGATAACAACAAACCAGCAGTTTAGACAAAATACGCTTTACAGTGCCGTTGATGATGTTCATCTTATAGGACACGTAACTTGTATAACAAACAGATACAGCTTAATTGTTAAAGAAAACTGTATGATAACAAAGATGTCTATCGTTTCACCATGTGTGCTTTGCCCCAATTTGTATAGGGAACATTCTATAAATTATGAGCATCTCTTTATTGAAAATATTTTGAAAAGTACGGCATTTCGACATAAGGAGCTATTTGCTGGTGGCTTCCTAACTAACGATGGGTTTGAGCGTGCCTCAACGTTGGGCCTTGCCAGCCAAATGCAATATTTTGCTGAAAATGAAAAACAAGCTGTTAAAAACCCACACAAAAGTTTGAATTACATAAGGAAGAAATATCCGGATAAACTAGAAATGCTTGCTGTTGCATACGTATCACTGTTTAGTGTTTTCTTAGGAAATGTAACAAGTAGAGTTAACTTTCCTCGACTATTGAACTATGATATCTTCCATTTCAGTGCACGAATTGATAGAATCGGTGTAATTGGAGATACTCCATTCGTTTTAAGTGACGATACTATAAAAGTTGAGAACAAGTTTGGTAATCTTCGTTTCGTTAGTTGTGGCTACAAGGGAATTGAACCATTTCCATTTTCTGAATTTGTGTCAGTTTTTGACAAGAGTATATGGATATGGATTATTATAACTACAATAGTAGCATCTATTAGCATGGTACATTTAACACCAAGTAGATACATTATGTGTGGATTAAATTATTTTTATATATGTAAAGTTTTGGTGGAACAAGGTGATCCGTTTCCTGCAAAATTAACACTGATACATCGACTCCGTTTTGAAATTTGCGGTATATTTTTGGCAGCCTTAGTTCTAAGTAATGCATACAAAAGTAATAATGTATACAATATCGTCACACCACGAAATCCAATTCCTTACCGACAATTTGATGAGCTAATAAACGATACTTTTGCAGTCTACGGGAGACTCGTCCTTTTTGAACCGTCTCTTCGTTGGGATTTTGTACACAATTTTAACTATTCTGTTACAACTCAAGACAATTACATTCTACAACTTGACAATCCGACAGAGTCAAGCTTAGTTGGATATCCGGAAACTTATTTACAATATAATACATTAACAAGCGTTTGGTTCTATGAAAAAACGGATAAAATAAAGGAAAAAGAAAGTCTTGGCCATGTAATTCACAATACGCGTTCACACCCTAACCATAGTAAGCTTCTGTTAGAACCGCTGAAATTATTGCAACCACTTGACACAATTGGATTGATTGGCGGTCACGCATCATATGAATTTACAAATGGAGATATGATACAAAGATACGTATTAAGTAAACAGGACAAGTTGATACTAGATGACTTATTGAAATGCAGGAAGACGGCATGGATACTACCAGATTATATCGGACACAATATATCAAGATATCTGAGACAATTGGGAAAACATACAGATGTAGGAATTGATGCGTATACTAAAACATATCTTAGTTTTCATGTAAGAGGTTTCGTGCCAACTTCATTGCTTCAACAGTTTGGTTGGATGTCTAGTTCAGGGCTACTGGAATGGTGGCCTAATCTTATAAATAGAACGGATTTGATAATTCAACCAAATTTGAATGCACAACCAACAAAACCGAGTATGTCGGGTAATATTCAAGTGGTGTTTATTATGTTAGGATCTGCACTGATATTTTCGACTTGCTGCTTGCTTATTGAAGTACGAAAAATTATCCTACGTGTTATTGAATTTAGCTTTGTACTTTGCTTAAACGCCATACAGACAAAATTGAAAATTAAATGTGAATTTTTTATCAAGACCATTGATGCTTTCAAAAGTGTTTTTATGCAAGTACAAAAATAAGAGATTATGCATATTGCAATAAAACAAATGTAGTTGTTTGGTTGGACTATTTGCTTACAATATGTAGTTCTCTGAAAAAGTTTTTCTCGCAATTGAATGTTTTCCAAGATATTATAGTGAAGAATTGAATTGATGATATTAAACAGAACCTATTCGAGAAAAGTTGAGTTAATACAAAAAATCCGCAATTTGTTTTTAAAATGTGTACTTTGCTGTTGTAAGGCAACGAAATCAGATGAATAAATTTGAGGTTGAATTATTCCTATATATCTGCTTTTGCTATCAATTATTATTAAATATGCAATTGGAAAATATTGCATAACACTATTAATGTTTACGTGGCTGCTAGATTTTTTTTAGGAATCATGAATGGTTATTGGATAATGATTTGATGACACGTAACCTAACAAGAAACATAAAATTAAGCATACATTTTTAAAGCTAGAATTTTGTCAATTGTATAGGAAAGGCTTAATTTGCAATAGTGCTTATAAAATGCTTCGATAAAATCAAAATGATACTGAAATTTTTATTAAGATAAACGGGTTCAATTACACAAAATTTGAATCTGCGAAAAATTTCGTGTCATTGTGCATAATTAAGCATTAAAGTTATCAAGCGATTTTGCCAAATACGTCTCAAATGTAAATATGTTCCAAGCATGTATCAGTCTTTATCATACAGTCCAAACTTTTATTTTCTGTGCCCCAAATACCCTAAATCATGGCACACATTTCAACTATAACTGCTATCTTTTACAACTAAATTAAATATAACTGTGTGTTTTTGTTTTGGCCTAAATTGTCGCTGAGTTGTTGTAAAACTTTATTTATATAATCGAGCTTTGCAAAAGAAATTTATGAGTTTATATTCTCAAGTTAGTCAAAAGCATATTAAATATTCAACCAATATATATTAAGTCAGCCACTTCATATTTCATCACACCATAGGTTTCGGTATATATTTTATTCAAGTGATTTTAGAGTTCTCACATAAAATGAAAACATTGGAAGCACACCTTTAAAAAACAATATGTCGTTTGACAAAGCTCAAAATAATTCAGAGCATTTTGTCATTTATTTTACTTGTATAAACGCAAGATATGTTTTGTCAACACTGAGTTTGAATTCAAAACATGTGGCACTATTTAAACTTTTAAAATGCGTTCTTATATTAAAAAGAACAAAATTTGGTCCCAACAAAATTCTGCAAATGCCTAGTTTGCAGTCAGCGGAATAAATTGAGAAATTGAAATATTGTCTGGAAGTTACGGAGAAACCAGCAGCAATGGAAAATTCGGTATTCATTAAAATTGTAATTCATAACCATATTAGATAACAATTAGTTGAAAAAAAACTTAAAGTGATTTTAATTTTAAATGAGAAAAGTTGAAAAATTTACAAGTGTCTGTCAAAGCTTGAACTAAACAACCAATACAATATATTTTTTCAAAACTGGTAATTTAAAAATTAAAATTGTGCCCTCCAGTCTATGTCTCACTTTAATTTTATCTGGTACTTGTAATCTTTTTGTGTTGCCAATAGATTCTCCCATATTTTAAAAACCTTTCAAATCGTTCATAAAAACAGTATCAAAGTTTCATGGTCTTTCTATCGATAATATTTGAACACATTACAAGGGTACCTCCGAAGTTGTATTTAATGGTTTATGATAGCTTCCCCATTGTCGTGTATTTTAAATCGAACTAAAAGCTCTTTCCACGGTTTCCCCGAAAATTTAACTCATGTTTACGCAACAAAATCAAGATTTCATTGTCGTTCTAAATAGTCGGGATAGCAACTAGCTCATTAATACAATCATGTATTTTCGGAGAACCCTTTCGCGTAACCAAATATTAATTAAATATGTATTATTTTTCAAAACCTGCCATTCAAGCGAGCCTTCTTCAGCCATCCAGCAGCAACGCTAATCAAATGTTCATTTGAAGTACCGTCGTAGCCAGCTTATCACTATATATTATGATTGGTAAAGTAATTTAGTTCGTTTCAATTGTAAAACAAACCTCGAACGAAAAATATCGATAGCACTCAAGCTTCTGCAGGTTGCACAATGGACAATATTCAAACGATTTTGAACAATAATCTGAACATTTCCAGTCGTTTCCATACAATTCCTCTGGAATGGACTCCAACTAAAATTCTTGTTCCAACAGACACCAGGTCTTGGAACATTTGTTTGAAGGCCAAGTCACTAGTGTCCATAACCGTCGTTACCTTGATTATTATACAAACTACTTACAAATACTTAAACTGTAGAAATGGAAACGAGTTGGAGATCGTTACAAGTTGTTTGCTTCTTGGCATGATATTACCGCTAACTTTTTTCTTCCATTTTTGTCAAAATGTAGCACCAGAATTGGCTTCATTTCTCAACGGTCTTATTCAGTTTGAACGAATGAACCCAAAGATACCAAAGAAATTCTCCGACATGACGTTTCAAGATATAATGGGATTTCTGATTTTAAAGCTTGTACCAGTGACGCAGGTTGTAATTCCGCTCGGAGTAGTATTTGGTCTTCATTGGCTTAACCCCTTTAAAGTCTCAATGGCTGGATACTGGCTTATACTTGACTCCTCCACAGAAATCAGCAACTGGAGTTATAAAATCCTTGCCGTTGGAAGTAAACTAGTTGTGCTATTATGCAACTATTGGACATGGAACTTTCTGTTCACCAATGCTCTTTTTGTGGTTGTAATATTAAACTTTGTATGTGTCGCCACTTTGCTTGGAAACTTCAGAACGTAGGTTTATTTTTCATGCAAAATATTGATATTAATTATTTATTAATAAATCAATAATTTTTTTGTTGAACACTTTAGATTTGTGGATCTATGCTCGGAATCTGTTTGTGCAAATAATGAAAGAAAAATACTAATGCATGCTAAAGCAGTCACATTCAGGCATATTCAGCATTTGGTAAAAATGTTCAACGAATTCAACCAGGGTCGATTAATTCTTGTCATTATATCTTCAACAGTAGTTGTCAGTGCTTTAACGTTCTCAACACTAGTGAAAACCACAAGTACTGATGTTATCTTCCTGATGTCATTATTAAATGTCACAATTGACTGCTACTTAATTATTTTGGTAATACTAGGTCAAATGGCACTCTTACATAATAAATCAGTAAGAGTGATCCATGATATTAAATGGAAACTGACAAGTGATCCCTACATGATGGCATTGTTACAAAAGTGGGAACGAAGATTTTACAGATCTTGTGAACCATTGAAAATCCTACTGGGTTCAAATCAATTTTTGGATGATTGTACACCACTTATTTGTCTGGACTCGTCGATGCAGCTTTGCGTGAATATTTTAATGCTTACTTAAAAACCGTAGATTTAAAAATAGTTTTAGTGTATCCAGTTAATGTTGCTTAGCAAACCAAGTTTAGTAAAGTAATGAAATTTTGTATGGGTCTCGATGTACTGTATTTTGTTAGCAGTTGTAACGTGAAAGTTTTTATTAAAAATGTTGTTTAATTCCTTTATTTTTTGTTTTTGCTTGGGTTTCGATACTTGTAGGGCTAGGATAAAAACATTTTGGGACCGATCATATCGTTAACGATTCTGTTATCCAAGTAATATGGGTTAAATACTGAATAGTATCTCTTTTAAATAAAAACTCGTATCTATCATACATATATATATTTTTGGGCACTGGCTTTCAAATCCCATATGTCGTGTTTTCAAAAATATTGTTTGCTGCTTTTAAAATTATTACCAAGAGTTACCGAAAATGTTATGCTTTATAATATAAAGTCACTAAAGCAACAAATCAAACTTTCATGAATCCAATTTACTAGAGAGAATGAAATACCAAGCATTAATATCCTTTTTTTGGTAATGTTAAGTAATTTCCAAATGAAAGAAGCCTGAGCATATGAAGCACCTTTTAAAACATTTGTAATGTATTCATAAAATTATTAGTAAGCCAACTCGTGCCTCACCTCAGTTTTATCTTGCACCTATATTTTTGAAGTAACGTAATACGTAATGTAATTTCTGTCGGGAATTTCTTGTATTAAATAGGTCTAGTGGAGATTGTAGTTAATAATTTTTTCTCCATCGTCTCGAATATTGTCATACAAGCATCAGCTCGAGCGAGAGTTTTACAAAACCTAAATCATTCCTATGCAACAAAATCAAGATATCAATATCTCTCTAAGAATGATAGGCGTAAGTTTGCTTATATAACCATATGATCACAAGAAACCATTTTGCGCAACTCAACTTAATAAAAACTTAATTAGTCTTTTCATGCCCGTCTACATTTTATAGACAAATGAGCCTTTTTCAGCTACGACAGAGAAAAGTCCATTAAATATTTACTTAAAATTCCCCGTTACGCGTGTAACCAATTTAAAGTTATTAACCTCGCACCAAGCAATGGATTAGCCCAGAAAGACAAAACACATGAAGCACTCCAGTCCTCTTTCTGCCTGCTAAAAAATGGCCAATATTCAAACAATTTTGAAAAAGAATCTTAAAATTTCTAGTAATTTTCACACTATTCCTCTGGAATGGACTTCTAATAAAATACTGGTTCCAACATGTCGAAAGTCTTGGAAAATTTGTTTGACAGCCAAGTCAATAATTTCAAAAACCATCTCTGTATCAATTATTTTCCAAATCGTTTATAAATACACAAAATGTGACAATGGAAATGATTTGGAGATGGTCACAAGTTGTTTGCTACTTGGAATGATCTTACCGATCACCTTCTTCTTTCATTATTGTCAAAATGTACCAGCCGAGTTAGCGTCTTTTCTTAACGGGCTTATCCAGTTTGAACGATTGTACCCAAAGAAGCCAAAGAAATATTCGGACATGACGTTTCAAGATGCACTTGGAATTCTCATTTTAACGGTTGCACCACTCACTCAGGTTGTACTTCCCTTTGGGGTAGTATTTGGGCTTCATTGGGTAAACCCCTACAAAGCATCAATGGCTGGATATTGGCTAATACTAGATCCATCCAAAGATAACGACAACTGGTATTATAAAATCCTTGTCGTTGGGAGTAAACTAGTTGTGTTATTGAGCAACTATTGGACATGGAACTTTCTGTTCACCAATGCTATATTTGTCGTTGTAATATTACATTATGTTACCGTAGCAACTTTGATTGGAAACTTTAAAACGTATGTTTTTGATCATCCAAAATTCATATATCGATTGTATACTACTAACTGATTGATTTATTAACACTACAGATTTGTGGATCTAAGCTCTAACTCTACTAATGGGAACAAGGAAAGGAATGTATCAGTATATGGTAGAGCAGCTATGTTCAGGCATATTCAACATTTGGTATTAAGGATCAACGAGTTCAACAAGGGACCGCTAATTCTTGTCACTACATCTGCAACAGTCGTTGTCAGTGCTTTGGCGTTGTCAACACTAATTAAAAGCACAAGTACTGATGTGGTATTCCTAATGTCATTATTTGTCGTCACAACTGACTGCTATTTAATGATATTGGTAATGCTGGGCCAAATGGCGACCTTACACAACAAATCAGACAAATTGAAATGGCAGCTGGACAAGAACATGACGGTAACGTTACGAAAGTGGGAACAAAGGTTTTATGGATCTTGTGAACCATTGAAAATTCTATTAGGCTCAAGTCACTTTTTCGATGCGCTTACGCCACTAAATTGTTTGAACTTGTCGATACAGCTTTGTGTAAATTTCTTAATGCTTACCTAAAAAACCGTGTGTGTTTTATAAATATTTGGTAGATCTGATTAGTTTTTCTTGCCAATTTTTGTGTCTGCGTTATGTCAGCTTTGTTTCATGGTACCATGAAAATCTTTGTAAAAACTACAATAGCACTTTTGGTCGTTTGGATGTAGTATTAGCAGCACATTATACATTTATTGCAGTTTTAATTTACCATAGTGCTTAACTAACTTTCCAAGTAAACTATACTTTGAAATGTTCACCTTATGTGTTTGTAAATAGCCGATAATTGTGCTACCAGTAATGTATTAGAAATTTCAGTATGAATAAATAAGCAATAGGAAAACTAAATTTCACATAATCTTGATTGTTTCGGGAACTCGACATTGTCAAATGCGACGCTCAACACTTCGGCAAAATTTAATCTAACAAAAAGGATGACTTTGAATAAAACGTTTGCCGTTACTGAATGATTTTTGAATTTATTGAGGTTTTGGCTAAACAAATTTCGTATTATTAGTCTCAAATAATGTTATGAAGGAATTAGCAAGTAATTATGTTGATTAAGATCCGTAATTTATTTATTTATTTATTATGGGGAACGAAGATATTATGGATACACATACCGAACTAACACTGGATGACTTATCGAATTGCAAAGAAAACGGCGTGGATACTACCAGTATCATAATACATTGGACACAGTATATCCAGATATTTGAGAAAATTGGGAAAACATTCCGTTGTAAGAATTGATGCGTATACTACAACATATCATAGTTTTCATGTAAGAGGTTTAGTGCCAACATCATTGCTTCAACAGTTTGGATGGATGTCTAGTTCAGGGCTACTGGAATGGTGGCCTAATCTTATAAACAGAATGGATTTGATTATCCAACCAAACTTGAACGAGCAGCCAACAAAACCTAGTATGTCGGGCAGAATTGAAGTGGTGTTTATTGTGTTAGGATGTGCACTGATAATTACGACTTTTTGTTTGCTCATTGAAATACGAAATATAATTATACGATTTTTTACAGTTAGCTTTGCACTTGGCTTTGAATAGAAGCTTTGCAGAAAAAAATGAAATTCAGATGTTCGTTTGATAAGGACGTTTGATGCATTCCAAAGTGTATTTATGTATGAACAAAAATAAACGTGAAATAAAACAAATACATTTGCTTTGTTGGACTATTTTTTTACAATATGTAGTTTTCTGAAGTGAAAATGATAAAACTAAAATACGACCAAAATGTAAAAATTAAATCTAAATTAAGTCAAATGGCTAGACTGCACCAAAATGGAGTCTGTGACTTCGTGGTTTCATCATGCGTCAAAGTAATCAGGCGATGAAGGTTTAAAAAATGTGCCAGTCTTGTATATACAGAAACAATTTTATTTTCTGTGCACTGGAGACCCTAAACCAAGGTTAAAGTTAAAGCTCACGATTTTTTGTTCTTTGAGATAAACATACACAACTCTGGCTTAATTTGTCGCTGCGTGGTTTAATACTATATTTATATAAGCAAGCTACTTATGAGCATTTAATGAGATATGTTTTGAAGTTAGTCAAAAGCATGTACATATTTCAAGCGAATATATTACGTCTGTCGATTTCCCATTTTTATTACATTATCGGTTCCGGTATAGCGTTTGTAGGAAGTTCTAACATAAATTAAATCAATTTAAAGCAGACCCTTCGGAAAATAATAAACCGTTTGATAAAAATAGAAAATGCTTGAGAGCGTATTGCTTTTTAACTTACTTCTGCACGCGCTAATATTTTTTTTGCAAATTATTTATTTAAGCTCACAACCCGTGACACCATTTAAACTTTAACAGTTTCTTGGTTATATGTTTAGAGTTCCAGTAAAGGCAGACGCATTCTTGAAAGTTTCGGAGAAGCTAGAAATGTCAATTCAATATTCAATAAAATTATAATTTAGACTTTTTTAATTATTTGGAACATGTAAGATAGTCATTGGTTGATAAGAACTTTCAATTGATTCCAATTTAAAAGGGAATATCTAGGAGGTATCCAACAGCCGGTCGATGCTCACATTAAAGCATGTATTACCTGTGGGGTTTATTCGAAAATTGTAGTTTTAAAATCAACATTGTGAAAGTTTATGCTTTCTTTTAGTTTTATCTGACATTTCTAGTCTTTTTGCGTTATCATATGGTTCCCCCTTTTTTAAACCTTTCGGATCGTTCATCAAAAAAATCAAAATTGTATCTTCTTTCTATTCTTAATGTTTTGAATAAATTATAGCAGCTCCTCGGAATTTCTATTTAGTAAATTATGAGAGCTTTCCCATTGTCTCGAATTTTTAATCGAACAAGAAGCTTGTAATAAGATTAGAAATTATATCATTTTTGAACTATGTAGTCGGGTTATGTAGACTAGTTCATGAATATAATTATATATTTTCAGAGAACCATTTTGCGTACCAAAATTTTAGATAGGGAAAAAATACTGTTTTTCCAAACTCTTCCATTTGTTATATTTATATAAGCCCTCCATACAGTAGAAACGTTAATCAAATATTAATTTGAAATACCACTATAACCATTTATTGCATTCTGTAGCGCGCTAGCACCGAAAAGAATTAAATGCTTCAAAAAAATCCCAGGATGATAAAACACTTTACCAAGTTAAGAAATATGTCTTATTAAGTATGATAGATATAATCTTGTTTATGGGAATGACCATATTATCACAGTAAAACATTTTGCGCAACAAAACTTAATAAAAACTTAATTTGGCTTTTCAGGCAAAACTACCTTTTCAGCTAGGACAGGGAAACTTCCATTAAATATTTAATTCAAATTTCGCCTTACGCGTGTAACCAATTTAAAGGTATTAACCTTGCATTAAGCAAATGAATTGACCCAGAAAGACAAAACACCTGAAGTTCTCCAGTCCTCTTTTGGCATGCTAAAAAATGGCCAATATTCTAACAATTTCGAAAAAGAATTTAAAATTTCCAATCGTTTCCACACTATTCCTCTGGAATGGACTTCTACTAAAACACTGGTTCCAACGGTTACCAAGCCTTGGAAAATTTGCTTGAAAGCCAAGTCAATAATGTCAACAATCATCGATATATCTACTATTTGTCAAATTGTTTATAAATACACACAATGTGACAATGGAAATGACTTGGAGATCGTTACAAGTTGTTTGCTACTTAAGATGATTTTACCGATCACTTTCTTCTTTCACTATTGTCAAAGTGTAGCGCCCGAATTAGCGTCTTTTCTTAACGGACTTATTCACTTTGATTGATTGTACCCAAAGAAGTCAAAAAAAATTCTCGGACTTTACCTTTCGAGATATACTTGGAAATCTTATTTTAGCGGTTGCCCCAATCACCCAGGTTGTACTTCCCTTTGGGGTAGTATTTGGGCTTCATTGGGTAAACCCCTACAAAGCCTCAATGGCTGGATATTGACTAATACTAGATCCACCCAAAGAAAACGACAGCTTGTATTATAAAATCCTTGTCGTTGGCAGTAAACTAGTTGTGTTATTGAGCAACTATTGGACTTGGAACTTTCTGTTTACCAATGCCATATTTGTCGTTGCAATAATACATTATTTATCGGTAGCCACTTTGATTGGAAACTTTAAAACGTAAGTTTGTAGTTATCTAAAATTCATACATTGAATGTATATAACTAACTGAATATTTTATTAACGCTTTAGATTTGTGGATCTAAACTCGAACTCTACTGATGGGAACAAGACAAGGAAATCAGTATATGATAGAGCAGCTATGTTCAGGCATATTCAACATTTGGTATTAATGTATAATGGATTCAACAAAGGACGGTTAATTCTTGTCATTACATGTGCAACAGTTGTTGTCAGTGCTTTGGCATTGTCAACACTCGTCAAAACCACAAGTACTTCTGCAATGTTTCTAATGTCATTATTTGTAGTCACATTTGACTGCTATTTAATGATTTTGGTAATTCTGGGCCAAATGGCAATCTTACACAAAGAATCCGACCGAGTGCTCCTTAAAATGAAATGGAAGTCAAACAATGGTCCTTTCATGACGGCAAAGTTACGTAGGTGGGAACAAAGATTTTATAGATCTTGTGAACCTTTGAAAATCTTGTTAGGATCAAGTCACTTTTTTGATGCGCTGACGCCACTGAATTGTCTAGACCTTTCGGTAGGGCTTTGTGTAAATTTCTTAATGCTTACCTAAAATCCGTGGTTTTTATAAATACATAGGATATCAGATTATTTTTTGCTGACATTTTTTTGTGTCTGCTTTGCTGTCTGTCAGCTGCGTCATGATATCATGAAAGTCATTGCAAAAACTAGAGTTGCACTTCTGGTTGTTGCTCAACAATGGTCTTATGTATACACACACAAATACAACATATAATATATATTTATTGCAATTTTAACTTGCCATAATGCTTGACTAATTTTATAAATGAACCATAGTTTGAAATCTTAACTTTATATACGGCTACCCACAATGTATTATTAATTTCAGACGTAAATAGTATAAATAAACAATGGGAAAACTATGTTTCACATAATCTTAATTCTTTCAGGAACTCGACTTCGTCTAATGCGACTTCTGTAAAATTTAATCTAACAAAAAGGATGACTTTGAATAAAACGATTGCCATTACGAAATGATTTTTGAATTTATTGGGGTTTTGGCTTAACAATATGCATATAATTAGTTTTAAATAATGTTATTAAGGAATTAGCCTATAATTATGTTAATTAAGATACGTAAGTGGGAACGAAGACTTTATGGATATACATAACGAATTAATACTGGATGACTTATCGAATTGCAAGAAGACGGCGTGGACTAGAAGAAGATTACATTGGACATAAATAATTTATCCAGATATCTGAGAATATTTTTAAGCATTCAGATTTCAGATGTATGAATTGATGCGAATAATAAAACATATCTTAGTTTTTATGTAAAGGGTTTTGTGTCAACTTAAATTGCTTCAATAGTTTGGTTGGATGTCTAGTTCAGGGCAACTGGATTCGAATCCAAATCTGCTTGTATTGCATTGAAAAAGTGCTTTCCAATGCATTACCACGATTTATTAAAAATGGTCGTCAAAATTATTTTTATTTACGCATTTCCATCTACTGATTCCTAAAAGTTCAACCAGCACTCAGTTTAAAACGTTCCTGGCCCTTTCACCAAAAGAATATCAATTATACGATCCTTAATCGTGTTAACATAGTCAACTTGAAATGCTTTATCAACAGACCAAAAGGTCGGTACATAATTTTCAAAGCTCTGTAAGATTTCGCCCTTTTTCTTTTAACTTTTCCTGACAAACGTCCCCGAACATTTTTTTCAGCCCGAAAGTATAAATTTGTTAGTGCTTGTGCTGATGCATAGTTTGACTCAGCTACTAATCCCAGAGCACAAACAAAGCCGTAGCCCCCAAGCATGGCAAAACCAAACAGCCATGAAAATACAATTATTGGTATTATATGTGCAACCATTAACAGTAGGGATACACCGACTACTAGCAACCAAAATACGCTCGATATACCAAACGTAAATAGTTTCTTTAAAGCTTTTTGTGTCCAAGAATAACATATTACAATTTTACAGTGATAATCCAACAAGCTACTGACACAATCAGATTGATTACACAAGGTCAGTATGGACATGGTTTTGAAAAAGCTTTCCCACATAATTGATACACTGGAATTTACTATACACACATACCGAAACCCTTCAAGGAAACCCATTAGCATCAAACTTCGAAAAAACATCGAGGTTGCTTTGAAAGCTAGTGTATTTGTGACGTTGAATGGTAAATTGTACTGGAGTAGATAGTAGTTGGGATCAAGCTGGAAAATTAATGACCCAAGTAAAATCATGAATGGTGTACAAGATAAGGTTAGATTTGTCAAGACGAGTAAATAGTCTTGGGTCACTGTGGTCGGTTGGATGATTCCTGAAAAGTATATGGAAGCTTAGTTTAAGTAATGTTTGCAATGTTAGTAAGATTATGAACTGAAAATACCATGAGTGGGGTGTCTACGCAGCTGGTTGTGAATTACAAGCAACTGATTTACTCCTTCTGTGTACTCTACATCCATTGATACGATAATCAAAACTCCAAGGAGGACCATTCAAAACAAAGAGAGTAGACAAATTACAAGAATTGCAATGATGGTGGTGTGATCCAAGTAATTGCCCAAAAGAATGTTTTGAAAAGTAGCAGCAACCGATGAAATGACGTAAATCAAGTTCAATAGCATAGCTAAAGAGAAGGAATACAAAGTACGCCGACTTGGGTGCCGATTTATTACTAACCGACTAGTTCGAAGATTCCAGTCGATCAAGCCTGTTGGCAAGTACGAGAATGCTTTCTGATACAAGAATATCGAGATATATTGAAATTTCGTAAGCATTTTGGAAAATGTTTTTTGTTCAAATACTCTAGACAATTATCGGAACGCCACTGGCAAAAGCCTGAGAAGACACATAGTTACTACACGGATCTCAAAATAGCTCTCAAAAAAATAAATGACATTTATTTTAAGTGAATTTAAATCGAATCTTAATTAAACTTAATTTAACAACCATACAAAGACATGCCAAAGTTTTTTTAAACTAACTAATATACCAACTTGACATTTCGTCCAAAATAATGTGATAGCATTTGTGTTCCAAAAAATATTTTATGGATAAAATAGCTATTACAAAAAGAAAATTAATTCAAGCTCTGGTCATATGCCGATCAAACTATTTTATTTATTTAAATCTTGATTTTAATTCGGGAGCAATACATTTGAAATCTTAATGTGATCTAAATTGTGTAAAACTTCATTGCCATTTAAGCTTTAAATTTATAATACTTAATTTAACGGGTTAATAAAATTAAATTGAGA
>JAQFZH010002998.1:0-14888 GCA_034695485.1 Entomobrya nivalis | reverse complement strand
TGTAGTGTGACGATTTAACACGTCGTTAATATAGCGCCAATCGATATCACTTCGATTTTTAGTTATTTGAAACGATAGAATCAAACAAAGTGAGACATTGCTGTTTGGTTGGTCGTTTTCGTCGATGTTTGGCAGCAGTGTTGGGATCCATGATAAGTTGGCAATTTCGGAAATTAGTTGATCTGTCACATTTATAATTAATTATCATTAAGTTTTCAATATATTGTCCAGTTTAAAATGTGTCTAACTTACTTGTTGAGTAATATACATTTGAGGTAAAGTTTAAGGTGTTCTCGATGGTAGAAATGTTTCCCTGATTGATTGCTTCAGTCAGGTCCATAAAAGGATTCATGGAACTGTTAAACCAACTTTCCGAAGATGCCCGGGAATCTGCAAAAGTTTCTAATGAAAGAAATGTCAGTATAAAAATTTGCTTCAACATGTTTGGTTTTTTACTTGTTTGAATTTAGTTTAAAATAGACTAAAGAGACTCTTACTATATAAATTTTGGCAAAACATCAGCTTTTATGTCAAATTTAATTTATTTATGAATGCATTGAAACACGATTTAATTGACGTAAATCACGAGTTTTCATTAATAATAATAAACCAACACAAATGCTAGTACACGATTAAATTATGCAGGAATTTTTTAATCCATTTTACGTATATGTTAAGCAGATTTATTGGCAGTTTTTTCATTGACGATAAAGCTATTACGCGTTTACTTGTGTTTGTTTGAATTTCTATTCAGAATGAAATAGACATGAACTGTTGTCACGAATTTCACTACATCAAATTGAAGACTAAAATTGTAGTCAAATCTTGACATTTTGTTTAAGAATTTCAAGTTCATATTTACTCAAATACATTCGTGTGATGCAAGATTTCGTAAATTTGTATTAAAATGCATTTTATTAAATAATGACAAACTATTCGTGTACATATCGAAGTACTTCTAGTAGAATTAATAGAATATTTCAATGCTTACATATCATTGGTGAGGTCTAAATATGGACTCTAAATAAAAGCTTGACAAATGTAATAACAATTTCGTGTCAACTGTTGCTTGTAAAAGCTTAAAGTCATCTTCAAGCGACACAAAAACGTGTTTTTTGCCTTGTTTCGAAGGTTGCTTCATATTTTTTTTACATGAGTATTATTTGGATATATGCAAATGATATTGTGATGTGTGTGTAAATAGTAATTTATTTCATTCTATTTCCATAGAAAACTTAATGATTGTTTTAACACAAACAAAATGCACAAGGCGTGAATAGCAGAAAATTCACAAAATTAAAAATTCTCTTTTCAAAAAAATCCAAACATATTGATTTTAAATTTATTAAATAAACAACTTTTTCGAAAAGATTTAAATTTGCTAGGAATATTACTATTTAGTGTAATAAAGAAATTATTGCTACAACAAGCTCACAATTTCCTTTCTACCAAATATTATCCAATTTTTGGGGTGAGCGATAGCACTTTATCAAACAGATTTTTGGTGAACTATCTACGTTCTTTTTCTTGTAGCCTTCAGTGAGCTTTGACAGATATTTGATTTTTTCAGTGAGTTTACTAAAGTCGTCCTTGTGTTGTTTGATAATACTCTCCATCCCCTTCTGAAAGTCATTGATGACATGTTTCGACTGATCAACTTGTTCTTGCAGCTTCACAACTTTGTCCGCTAGAGATTTAAACTGTTTATTTTTGTTATCAAATTCCTCATTATTATTGGAGGATTCAGGGGCAGCACTGCAGCTATTTATATAATAGGCCGAGTTGGTATCTGGCCCTAATGCCTGAATTTTGTAAATAGCTTTCGTTTCAGGGTCTATCTTAAAATGCTGATGCATATTTCTCGAGTCCGTTGATGTGATTTCAAAAAGTTGGCCTTTCCATTTGTCTTCAGAACAGTCTGTCTCAAAATATGCCATAAAGTTGTTCCCATTGCTACTTATAGTCCATTGGGTTAGATCCTGTACATCTGAAGCAATATTAAGGCAGGAGCAAATATTTTCGTAATGTTTTTCTATTGTAAGGTTAAAATTGTAGTCGACGTTGCTATTAGTTATGTCAATGTTAAGTTTTGGCTTTGATTGGATTTCAGAGCAAAGATGATAGGATCCGTAATGATAATAGTTAGTTGTGCTGATATGAAAAATAAGACATCAATATTTTTTCAAATTTACATATTTACCAGTGATTTGTATAAGAGCTTAAATAAATGTGTAAACGTAAAAACTTTTGCGTACACGGTTTCATTCATGTATCTTTCCTTCCAATCTGAAGACCTGCAATTGTGATAGTTGTACGCCAAGACACAAGTGTCTGTCCGAATTGATCTAGCTCGTAGTAACTTTTTATCTGGGAAATTATTACAATGATCTGATGGGCTTCCTTCGTGTAAAAGTTCTGGAATATTGGAAAACGAGGAGACTATAATATTTTAGAACATTATATATCTTGAAGCGTTAAAGGTAAATTACCTGTAAAATTGGCATACTGGTAGAACTCAATGGTAGAAGCAATGGTGTCCGAGACAAGCAGTAAAACCCACGGAGAAATAATTAGCAACCCATTAGATTTCATTTTGTGTAAGCAATTTTTGTGTATTTTACTAACAATTTGGTTATTGCAATCAAGCTTATAATTAATGTGAGGAGAATGAGTGTTTAGTATCAAATGAGTATTTTGAAGAAAAGCGTGACATAAACTCACTAAAGAATTTACGAGTGTGACACCGAAGGTTTGCAACGTGACAAACGTCTGGTGTTATAAAACGTGATGTAGCTCATATAATTCGCCTGTTTTATAAAAGCTAATTTAATTTATTGCACTTTAAATAATCAGAAGAATATATAAGGTACATATAACCATGAAATTTAACTGCAGGATACTGTAAGCAAGTGTATTTGGCCTTTAACAGCTTCAGAATTAATTTGTTAATAGTAGTTTCACAATGCCATATATAACGTTATTACAGGTTCAGATAGTCCGTAGTTACGAAACCAAGACTTCTTCATATTGTCGATCAATGCTTTTGTAATTTATATTTCAACAGTTGTAATAGCTACTTATACCGTTATTGAATTTACCACAAGAAATATAATTTTCAAAAATGGACACGTTTACACGTTTTATTCTTTTTTTCTCATTAATTTTAAACAGTATTTTGGGAATATTTAGCAACTCTGCATTTAACTATAGTATCAAATCTAGTTGGCTAGATTCGATTAACTCATCAGATCCTAACGTGATCAAAATTAAACGAGGGTTACGTGTTTTTACCCGCTGGGCAGTTTCAGATTACATTCAGAGCAATGAGGCTAATAAGATCACAAAAAACTCTTTTCAATCAGTTGAAAATTTGTATTCGGTTTTTGAAAACATTTCACAACAAGGTTGTCTAGTTGTCATCAATAATTTCGAAAGCGTTGACATTAAACCAATTGCTCCAATACCTGTACTTCTCAGACATTTTGATTTGTCGGTCGTATCCGGAGATTACATCAAACCGAATGCAAGGAGACAAAGTAAAATCATTGACATAATATGGACAACTAAAGAAGCTTTGCCGCATATCAGTGGTAACTTTTCAACTGAAATTCCGCAAGGCCAAAATTTTGAAAAACTGATACACGATTGTCCAATTTCAAAGTTTTATTCTGCTTATCGACCAGCTAATTTAAACACAGCTTTCTGTGTAACTCTGGAAGCCAGTAAATTTGCGGTGGCTTCAAAACCTTGGCAATGTCAAGTTCAAATTGATCTGTTTATGCCTGATAAAGTATTTGAGCTGGGAAAATACACCCTAATTTTTCGTCACATTGAGCATGATCATGATTATTTCTCACCATCGTCAAGACCCCACATCAATGTGCTGATCAGCTTAAAGCAACAAGTGGAATAGTATAAGCCATTGTCAATGATTGCATGGATTTCAAGACGAAACCATCGATTTTGGGCAGATAGTTCAAATTATGAAGCAATAACTGATATTCAACTTACTGGTTATGTTGTTTGCCTTAAAGGGATAATATTCTATTGTAAGATAGACCAGATGATCATTGTTATAGCAAGTTTTGCACATTCGAATTGGGTTTATGCGATACCACTAAGCCTTTCAAATATTTCGTTTGAAAGTATTTTGAGGCTTGATAAAATTCGAGACCTTGAATTGTTCTTGGGACGTTTAAGGTCCTTACATAGCACCGCATATTTTAGTTTACCTGATGAGATGCGGATTGCAGATACATTTTTTTAGCTTGAATGAAACGTCGTGCTGTGCTTGAAGGGTAGCTGTCTGAAATCAAGTACACTGTCAATACATATAAGAATATAAGTGCAAAATTTGTTTGTTTTGAATTTCCAAAGTCATCGGTAAATTACTACAATTCTTTTTGCATCTATAATTAGATAACTGCTATTTGTAACTTAAATATTTAGTGTAAAATTCGAAATAAGTACTTGTAGCATGGTTATAATATTTCCATAGATTATACCTTTATTCATAAACATTTATCTAAAATGTAGCTGAAAAACTGATACAATTACTGTTGGCATACATTCTGAATTGTCTGTATCATAAAATTATTACTGTGGTATCACGTTACATAGAACCCCAATTCATTTATTTATTTCAAACAATTAAAGGATGTATGTGGATTAGTTTTCCCATGTTTCTAACTTTTATTTCTATCATATAACTGAAACTGACCTAATCTATTACTTACAAGTCAATTATTGCTTCTGGTTTGTTGATTGGTTCACCACACCACATTACATTAAAGTAAAGCAGTGAGACAAATAACAAACCTCAAGTGGTTCCGTAACAATTAATTGTAGAAGTCACACGATTTTTTCAAAATGTAGCACATGAACCTCGCTAGCCGAACCGTATTTTCTGAGAGCGTGTCTTAATTGCCATATTAAAAACAAATTGGCTCCTGCCGCATGTACGTTTCTTGGTCCAAAGTAAATGCTCATTTAATCGATATATGTTATTTACACGGGCCACACTATTCACAAAATTGTTAGTTTATCGATCAACATTCCATTTCTTCCTTATTTTTTACATATTAAGCTGTTGCAGCCAATTTACTATGAGCTAAATCAACTCGTTTTTACGGAAGTCTATATTCGCCCGTACCTCTGCG
This sequence comes from Entomobrya nivalis, assembly GCA_034695485.1. Classification (NCBI taxonomy): domain Eukaryota; kingdom Metazoa; phylum Arthropoda; class Collembola; order Entomobryomorpha; family Entomobryidae; genus Entomobrya; species Entomobrya nivalis. The sequence goes on along the minus strand of JAQFZH010002998.1, from coordinate 9,729 downwards.
AGCCCACGATCTTAATTTTTAAGCTCTTATTTCACGATTGTTCTTAGACATTAACATGAGGGTAAAATGATAAGGCAATATAAAAAACGTTTTTTTTTATGCTGCCGAACTTGCCATATACCATTTAAACCTATTATATATTCACTACTTAACTTATTGTACAAAAGTAACTTAAAAGAAAAAAGTTTTTGGTACACCTTTATGTTTCTATTGTTGCTCGGCCAGGACGGTCTCACTTCATCTTTTCTAATCGCATAACATTTTTAATCCCCTTGGTACCCCCAAAAAATCCTGGGCGAGTACGGTCCCGGTCGCACAAAGACCCGCATTAGGTTTTACCAGTATATTAGAGTCATGCGTAACTTTAGTTTGGCAGTTTTATAGGGTCGGTTTGAAAGAGTCGATTAGGTCTTAGTGTATACCTAACTAAGAATAATATATGTTGTACTGCTTTATTAGTTAATTTAAAAATTATAGTCAACATTTTACTGATGAAAAGAGTTTAGTAAAACGATTTAGTCGACTTCAAAGAACTTGAATGATCACGTTTAGTTGCACATAGCAAAAATCGCTTAGAAATTTCCACTGAACAAAGTCGATTAAAATAAAAGACATAGAAAAGTTCACTTCTTTTACCACGTGCCAGTTCGGATACCTAAACTTAATAGAGGTAAAGAAGCGATTCATTTAAGTCGTTTTACACGCAAACAAGATTCAAGATTAGCTTGTTCCAATAATTGGAAATAAATGGAAATACGTACGATACGTAGCATCTCAAACCTTCAAATTTGCATCAATTTATAATCCCACATTTAACATGCTAATCGATTCCAAAACAAGTGCAAGTGCAAATGAATACAACCAAGCTGCACTAGTAGGTTGGATGACAAGACAAAACCACTGGTTTTCCAACGATAATTCTCCCTCATATGTTGTAAGTGATGTATTACTCATTGGCCATTTGACGTGCAAAATTGAAGCCTTCAAATATTCGAGATGCAATGTAGCCCAAGTATTACATGTAACACCGTGTTTAGAATGTCAGAGTTTATGCAGTGTTCGAAAACTAACCATAAGCGCAATTTCTATTGATTATATTGTGTCATTGGAAAAATTAGAGGAAACGAAAGTAACTCAGGGAGAATTACAGGCTGATACATATCATGGCTTCTTTTTTAATCTGCCAGAGCAGATGGAATATTTTGCAAAAACAGAAGCCAAAGCGATAAAACAACCTCTAAAGAACTTTCATTTGATAAAGCGCAGATATCCAGACAATGTACAAATGCTTGCATTTGGCTACGCATCCGTTTTCACGTACCTTCTTGGAAATATCAGTGAATCGTCTCGTCTAATCAAGAATTTCTATTTCAAACGGGATGGGCATGTTTCTGAGAAGCAGGTTAAAGTATTTTTCACAAACTTTTACGTCAAGTACGATTTCGGTAGATTGAGATTTGTTAGCTGCGGGTCAAAAGGGATAGAGCAGTTTCCATTTATTCAATTTGTATCTGTGTATGGTGTATACTCATGGATTTGTATTACGGCTTCTGTGGTATTACTATATATAAGCATAGTTCATATTAGTGGCAGAGCTTACAAATATGTTTCAAAATCCAGCATTGTTTATATTATCAAAATTTTTCTTGAACAAGGAGACCCTTTTCCCGCAAAATTGGCTGGTATTGTTAGATTAAGATTTTTAATTAGTGGTGCTCTACTTGCTGGATTAGTACTAAGCAATGGATATAAAAGTAATAATGTGTATAATATCGTGCTGCCGAGAAATCGAATTCCATTTAAGCAAAATGGATGAGCTTATTCTGCAAAATTACACAGTATACAGCAGAATTTATAAATTTTTGTTTTTTCGTCGTCTTATCCATGCCGGGGATAGAGAAAATGAAGAACTTGTTGAAATTAGCTACAATCAATTTGACATGGATAATATATTGGGTTGGTCAGTACATGGTGCATCAGAAGTTTGGACTAAGTGGCAACAGATGCGGTTTGATGGAAAAACAAATTACGAAAACGATATACTTCAATTAACGAATATTGTGAACAAAACTAAACTACACGCTGGTTTATATGATGTGATTAAAGATTCCCTCAAACTTTTAAATTCTTCTTTCCCAACCAATTTAGATAATGATGAAACGATTGACAGAGATTCCCGTGAGAAAAATGAGTTAAATAGAATTTTTTGGGAAAAGCAAAACATTTTTATGTTAGACGATTTAAAAAAATGCAACAAGTCCGCCTGGGTTTTACCTGATTATTTGGGCCAAAGTTTATCTAGAAGTCTTAAGCGATTAGATAAGCATTCAGATGTAGGAATAACTGAATATACTAACACATATCTTATATTTAACTATTATGGTTTGGTGCCGTACCCAATGCTGCGACGGGTCTCTTTTCTTCAAATGTCTGGATTGCTGGAATGGTGGCCTAACTTTGTCAATAAAACTGGAATTGACAAGACAATCAAAAATTTGTTGCCAACGAAGCCTAACATGTCAGGAAATATTCAAGTTTTATTTGTTTTACTTGTTTCAGGTTTATTGATTGCTATGTTTTGTATGCTTTTGGAGCTGACCGGGCAAATTGCTGAAATGATCAACACTTGTATTTATTATACACACATTATAATGTACTTCTTAGTTGTAACATTTTATTCGAAATATTAATAGTCTGTGTAAACGACGTAATTTAGTAAAATGCATAGGAAATAATTTGGCTTTTCCTTTGAAGCGAATTGAGTTCAATAATTCTTATTAAAAAAATTCGACATAAAATTATAAAAGTAGAACTTATAATAAAATATGTAGATTATGTAAAATGTCGTTGTTTCTAGTATTCATTCATGTAAAATGTCCTTGTGTCTAGAAATTCATTCATCAAAAACTTCGTTCGGTCTTCTGTCGGTCGGTCTCGAATTCATTTGTGTAAAATGTCGTTAGGGTTTTTGTCGCTCGGTCTTCTGTCGTTCGTCCTTAAAAAGTCGGCCAAGTGACGGTACACGGTTCCCAAGACACCTGCTCATTGGATTTAAGCAAATTTTTGAATCTGGAATATATGAGTGGTGGCATGCACTGATAGTCAGCTTATTACCTGTAATAGACAATCCTAGTTTGAGACCTGTTAAACCAAGTATGATAGGAAATATACTTGTCATTTTTGTTGTTAGGCTGATTGGGAATGTTCTTAGTATTTCGGTTTTTGGGGCAGAGCTGTATTCGTTAATTTACAGAGCAGCTGTTAAAGTAAATAAAATGACTATAAATGGGATTTTGCGAGGAATTAAAACCATGCAAGCGTATTTTTCGGTACTAAAGTTAAAAATTAGAGACGTTTATCGTAGCAGGTAAATTATGCATCAATAATGTTGCAACTTGTACATCATAAATTGGTGTTTTTTATGTCACAGAAAATGAATCGTTAGACTTTGCAGATAATCATAAGTCTTGGCTTTGGAATAAAGGATAAGCTATAGTTACTATGAATACAAAGAGATGTTGAAAGTCTTAATTAGGTTTACTATAGTAGCGGATTAAAAAATATTAATAAATTATAATTACGATTACTATGAAAACGTAATAATAAACTACTAATCAAATATAATAATGGTTACAATTAGGGTCATGTTTGGGTTTAATTTTGGGTCAATTATGACCATATCTGTGGTTATGTGTGAGTCCATTGGGAATGATTTGGGGCTAGCAAAAACACAATGTATGCACGCACTTATGGCCTACATCGGTGACGGTTGACGTCCTGAAACAACCGAGTGTATCATATACGCCTTGTGTGTAAGTATTTTGTCTGTAACAAGAAAATATACTAAATTAAAAGAGAGTTATATGTTGCATCTTTTGAATATTTGAAGCTTAGTAAATAGTGCAAGATTAGGTTTTAAATATCTCTAATGTTCAACGTGTGTAATATTTTGTATGACCTATTTCGAGGCATATTTTCATTAGTTTCCTGATAAACTTACAACCAAACAAATATAGTTTTCAGCGAAGTCACTTGAAAAAATGTTTATATGCCTACTGGTTTACTGACTAGCAAATTTAGAAATTTAGCAATGAAAATACTTTTCGAACTGATGAAATGTATTACTTATATTATAATCAAACAAACTATGTCATACCTGACGAACATAACAACTTTTATATTGTATTTTTTCAGTTTTTGAGTTGCTACTAAACACGCGCTCATATAAAACATCGTAACTAAGTAATAATTCGATCTGATATCACAAAATTAATTATATAATTTAAATTTCGAGAACAGAGCTAACAACTTTTAAGCTTTTTGAACGTTGATCAAATCAACAACCAAACCTCATGTCGCCTTCATTATTAGAACAAACCACTCGAAAATTCAACATGAAAATTACTTAAGAATTAAAGAATTGAGCAAACACTTTGAAGCACAAAATATGATTGTTTGCTTTTATGTTCAAAAAGTTAATTCAACTTTAAATATCCTTAGAACATGGCATTCAAGGGAAGACTTTCGTGGCTTCTACAAGTACGGTAAGAATACTGAGAGTATCCAATATCCAGTACAACTAAAAGGTATTATTTTGCACGCAACTATTCTGAAATTTTACGCTTTGATTGTTGCAATAAGCGGTTTACCGTTCAGAAATCAATTCAAATCACACAGAGAATTTTAGAGTCTAGCTTGTAATTTCTTGGATTTTTTTTCATCAACTTCAAAATGAAAATTGTTTATGTTATTATTTATTTTATTTTTGGAACTTTAGTCATTTTTCGCGCTAAGGCTAACAAGGTTAAATATTTGGAAGTTAGAAAAAACTCTGATCTTTATTTCGCAAATACCTTTTCTGATTGCCTTACAATTGTAATAAATTTTCATGGAAACGATATAGATTTTTCTATTCTAAACAGCCCAGTAGTACTTCTTCGCTACTTCTCATTTGACCAAGATCGGCTGCTATTTCCTATTGAATTAAGTCCAGTCCAGTCTCACAATCTGAATAAACTGATTTTAGAATCTCGTGTGACGTACTATAATGATCACTTTGAAATATTTTGGGAAAATCGAACGACTCTGCTTGAATTTGAAATCGGTTTAGACTACACACGTCTTGTCCATTCTCGTAATTTCCGTTTATCCCTCAGACACATCAGCTGTGAAACTAACATATACCTTCATCCAGAAAATATTCAAAGTTCACCCTTTCTCTATTATGACCATAAGAAGTTAGAGATTATGTTAAAAGACCCTTTTTGGATTAACGATGAGGAAAAATGGAAATCCCAGATCGACAAACTGAACCGTTTCAACAGCATTCCAAAATATTCAATCCTAATTTGCCAAAAAGACCAAATATTTTCAAGTTGTTTTAATACAAACTACAGAACACATTGGCTGACAGCTGTGCTTGGCTTTCCCGTTTTTGTCCGAATGATTGAACATCGACTTATTCTTCAAACTTCTCCGTTGGGCCAGCAGTTGTTTGTACATTGCCCATATTGTGACCATTGTTATCCACTAACCATGTTACCTGTTTTGCCAACACCAGACTCAAGAGAATCGCTTCACCACACCGAATCAATTGGACGGCTTCAAAATGCAAGGCCAGTGAGTATCAATGTAAAATTAGCGGCATACCTTTCCGAATACGATGAAATGAAACAAAACAAGAAAATAACGAGACAAGATTTACTCCAGCATATTTACGAAATGGATTTAAAACGTGCAACATCTATGGCAAATTTGGCAGATTTACATTTGTTATCTCAGTTTCTAGCTGATAATACTACACTATATTTTACAGACGAATTTCGTTTTGGCTTTTACGGATGGATGGATATCAGACATGGCTCGTGCAACACTTTATTCACTGTTAGATATCATCCAAAGCTGCGACCTTCTATTGAACAACGCTCTGCGGTTAACATTAGTCATCATCAAGATGTCGGTTTGGTATTTCGAAACACACAATTACGATTCGTGAGTTGTCATAAGGAGCAGCCACATTGGATGGCCCAACTGAAAGAACTTCTCGTTGTTTTTGACATTTCAATTTGGCTGTCAATAATCCTCCTGAGCATTTTGGCGTCATTGCTGTTACCCTGTGTCAATCAAAATAATATAAATCGTCCCAAATGGAAGGAAGGTTCCATTATAACTACGTGTTATAATTTGTATGCGATGATGCTCGACCAGTCTGCGAACATGGCAGTATGTGAGTCATCCAGAAAAAAATTAGCATTCTGCTTTGCGTTTGGTTTTTTCCCTTTGGGATTCATGCTATTGGGAACTTACTATAAAGGAGATAATATTACAAGACTTACTTTGGGCCCTTCGCTTGTTCCTTTTGACACATTTGACAGCTTAATTCAATACGGTTTTAGAACATTTTCCCGCCGGAATAAGCTTTCCAGAATGACTATGTTTATGCTTGAAAATAGTGACTTTGTAGTGAATAAATCTTGTATTTTAGCGAGACATGAGAAGTATCCATATTTTTCCGAGCTGTGGCATGATGTGATGCTACGTTGGCCTATTCTCGAATGGAAAAGAATGGGCTGCTTAAAAAATACAACTACCGGAAACACTTGGAAATTTCTTCAGCATTCTGAAATATTTCCAGTCTGGAATAACAGTAATGGAAAACGAGGAAATTGGGAAACTATTGATGTAATTCGGAAACTGCACATGGATAAATGCAACAAGTCTGCTATGATACTATTCAGTGCAGATGCTATTCAGCTGCATACAGTTTTGAGTGTGCATAAAAAAGCTGTGTATTTTGGGAAAGACGTAATATATGAAAACCTTGAAGGATACACATATACGGGTTTATTTCCAAATAGACTGATTTGGAATATGAAATATTATTTTCAAACTGGTGTACTAAACTGGTGGCAAGAATACTTCAAATGGTGCATATTTATTAAAACTAAGGCGGAAGAACTGAAATTAGAGTCGAAGAAGAGTTTGCAAGAGCCACAAATCAACATTTTGTCAGATGTTGAACCAAACAATACCGGTGTATACGTTATTGCGTGCATTCCATTGTTCGGATTGTTATTATCGATTTCTACATTCATAATACTAGATCTTCAGTTATTTGAACTTATTTATGATAAATACACCAAATGTTTTATTTTGGGAAAATAATTAAACATGAATAAATAATATTAAGATTGCGTTCCACTGTACGGAGCAGTAGGTCCTCTTTGTTGGTGAATTAAATGAAAAAATGTGTGAAAGGTGATTTACCTAGCACTAGGTTTATAGTCTATGTTAAACGATTTGCGAGGTCTTAATTTGCAAGGAAAGTACTTCAAATTCACTGCCTGTGGATAGGTATTAATGGTTAGAGTTTTAACGAAAGGATTAACATGAGCACTTCATAAAATTCTGTTGAAGGATAATCCTCAGAAAAATAAGGTAATGAAAACGAATGCTTGTTTAATTAGGAAAATTTTTAAGTTCAGAAGTTATCTGTTGGTAGTACTATGAAAGATGCTTTGCAAAAAATCCTAATAGTGACCTCCTCAAAATTTTTGAGAAAAAGTGTATTTTTCGTTTATAAAAAGCTAAAAATGATTTTAAAATCTATATACAACCGTTTGCAATACAATGCTGAAGTAGCCATTCAGTTGCGCTTAAGCCTAAGCACACAAGAAGGCACACTTTAGATTGTCGAAATAAACCTATTATTCTTGCGTGGCTAAAATCAACTCGATTATAAGCAAATCTATATTTTTGTCACTAGGCTTTTTGTTTTATACAGTCCAGTCCCACGTGTCCAAATAAACACGTAGCGTGTCTATATAGACACGTAAAAAATTAATTAATATAACTGATTGGTTTTAATTATATTTAAGTGCACAATAGCCCAATTACTTTTTGAAATGACATAAATAATCAGAAAGAAGAGCTTATTTTTCTGAAATAAAGATATTTAAAATTGGTTGGGTAGTTCTTTAGATATAAATTTCCAAAGTTGTCAGAATTCCCAAATTTGAAATTAAGTAATAAAAAAACCTACCAGAGAATTTTTTAAATTTTTTGCAGGAAAGTAGAAGTAGTCATGTACTTCAAGAAACTAGTAAGCATAGACTGTCCCGAGCTTTTTATTTAATTTTAATATGCAAAAATATTCTATTTTAGTGCTATAATACGGAGAAAACGTTGATTAAAATTAAATAAAAAGCTCTGGACAATCTATGCTTACTAGTTTCGTGATGTACATGACTACTTCTACTTTCCTATAAAAAATTAAAAAAATTCTCCGGTAGGTTTTTTATTACTCAATTACAAAATTTGGGAATTCTGACAACTTTGGAAATTTATATCTAATGAACTACCCAACCAATTTTAAATATCCTTATATCAGAAAATTTAGCTCTTCTTTCTAATTATTTATGTGATTTCAAAAAATTAATTGGGCTATTGTGCACTTAAATATAATTAAAACCAATCAGTTAAATTTGTTAATTTTTACGTGTGTATTTAGATACGCTACGTGTCTATATAGACACGTAGAGGCCATTTTTCATGTGTCTATATAGACACGTAGCGTGTCTAAATAGACACGTGGGACTGGACTGTTAAAGAGGATTTTCAATTGAAATGGAAATGAAAGTTTAATCTTTTTAGATCTTTAAATTCCCTTTTTACATATAGTGGAAAAAGTGGAAATTATAAAAGTTCTAAGAAATATGTTATATATTTTATTAAAAATATTAAAAGATTCAAAAAAAATAAAGTGTGAACTGAAATTTTCAATTTAGAGATTTCCAATACGTATGATGACTTTTGGTGCAACAGTTTTGTAAGTTTCAATGCAAATTACTTGTCATATAAAGCACAAAATATTGTGTTACGTTTATTGTGAGCAAACCGCCCTCCAAATGAGCTGTTCTAAGCTACAAAGGTTGTGTAAGATATTTCTAAACGTGTACATGTGTTTGTGTGTAAATGCAATTATAAAAGGAGACTGATAAAATGTTTGGGGTTCGCAAAAAGCAATATAAATAATATCACAAAAAAATTAGAACAATCTTTTATTTACCGACGATACTAATACTATATATTTTTTAATTTGTTAAAAAATATGTTTTGAAAAAAATCAGTTTTAAATTTGATTACTCATAAATAATTGTAACCTTTCTACTTCAGCTAAGTGTTATTAAACGTTAATAGCATATTTACTGCATTTTGAAGCATATCATCAGAAATGATTATGCCCACCTTTGAATTCACAATGCCGTACGGTCCCAGCTTAGCACCAACCACCAATGGACAACTTTGAACGATTCGTTTAGCTAACATTGTGTTAGCATTAAATCCAAGTTGTTCATGCATCCATTTGTAATTCGCCCTATACATATCTGCATGCTGTGCCAATGATATTGAAATACCATATCCTAACATGGCCACACACACAAAAATTGCATACAATACTATTTGAACTCTACCATATAAAGCAAGTATTCCGTATGTGGCAAATGAACATTGCAATATTGCAAAAAATACAAGTTCTGTGGCAAACTCATTTAGTACTTCATTAACAAATATCATAATATATTGCGTGATTCTCATTCTAGTGTGAAGAAATATTGGGAAACGTTTTGAAGAGAACAAATAAACTTTAGGAAAATTAGCTTTACTGCTAAAATGAATAACGTTCTCCGATCCAGAGAACATAAGTAGGATGCAAGAAATAAAAACTGA
>JAQFZH010002997.1:0-14896 GCA_034695485.1 Entomobrya nivalis | reverse complement strand
TTAATAATTTCTGACTTGACGTTTGTTTTAGGTTGAAAATAGAAATAAAACAGAAGCAACGGATAAAATTATGGATTTATAAATAGAATGGTTGGAGTGGTGTTATTTGTACTTTTTACTTTAGTTATTATTCCAGAAAAGTAGCAATGTCTGGCTAACAATAAGTATTACAGAGAAGAGTTAAAATGCATGAAGAAACCAAGAGAAAATCGAAATGAAATGTGGGAATTCGAAAGAATATCATTTTTATAAGTAATGCACACAGACACACCAGTAGCAGCAGCATTCATTCACTCAAGTCACATGATCCATGTTGATGAGATGACAGCCTGTGCTGCTGTACAAGTGGCACAGAACAACAGTCAAATTTTGTGGAGGTTTTCGGTATTTCAGAGCTCGTCTCCTCCGTTTCTCGTTATGCTTTGTTAACTTTCTCTTTCATATTTTGGTTGGTTTAGTAGCTGCCTATTATGCGATTGCCCACTGGTATGCATCACACGATTTTGTCTCCAGTTTTCTCGTTTTTGGCTTGTGTGTGCGTTTAAGTGTGTGCAACATGATACATGATACTACTAACGAGCAAGCAAAAAGTAGACAAGAGAAACTACCGAGAAAAAAGGACAAAATCCAAAGACTTGGAACATTTTCCCTCAGAAACATCATCATTCTCTTTTTTGGTCGTTTTCTACTTTGGTGATCCTCTGTCTGATGCTGGTCTGGTATCCAACTGTGTGAATGCGTCTAGCAAAGCTACTGCTACAACCTATATGATAAGTTTCCCCCTACATTTGAGTCCTCCTCAACAGTGAATGGTCCTCTTCCTCTCTCTTAGTACAAGATATAAGTATATATATTGTAGATTAAATCAGAAAAAAAACATTGTATTTTTATCCTTATCCCTCTTTTTAGTCACAGAAGGGTCCATGCAGTGCCCATTATTATTATCCCTTCACATTCCCACTTATTCCGAAAGATATGTGTGCACTCCGGACCAAAGGACTTGGATAAGAAAGTTTTAAAAGTTTCCTTCTTTGAAGAGTTCGTGCTTAACTTAAGTTTTGAAAAGGGCCACTCACTCACAATCAGTCCAGTCGGAAGAATAATACATTGCCATATGTTATTAAAGTGGTGTGGACTTTATGTAGTCGTACATGCTGTTGTGCATACTTAACACACAGAAGTTCAAAATGCAATGCACTATAAGTAAAAAGGAAATAGAAAAAATGAGATAAAAATAGTAACAAACTAACAATTCAGTTGCCTTCTTGACTTGCAATGCAATATTTTGCTACGTTTTTTCTATGAGATCTTTTATTTTTCTGTTACGCCAAGTCCAGTTTTGGCGGATTTATACGAAGCACGTAGTACACGGACATGGCACCACTTTAGTAGGTGCATACAATATCAGCCATCTTAATATCTCTGTAATACTCTTAAATGCTGCAGTGCAAAAGTAATATTACTTTGTGTACTGTGTTATACGTGACCACGTAGTAGTCATATCTGATAAAGTTGACCGTCTTGACGACAGGCGACACAGTGGAAAGTGACATACAAAAAGTATTTACTGTGTTTTGCTACGCAAAATTTCATTAAATTTTTGCCAAATGTTGGTAATATAAGTACATAGGTAATGGTGAATGAATAAAGCTTTTGGCAAAAACATGACACTGTGTGTACACAAGGGCAATAGTGAAAATATTTCCAGTCGATTTTTTTTTGTAATAATAAAAATCATGATAGGCTGGTATTAACTTTAAAGAAACTGGTTCCAGACTAAAAGTCTAGTTTTTTAAACATGACACACTACTAAGATGGACATGCTGAAAACTCACAAAATATTTTCATACTCATAACGTAATATACTGGTCCGTGTAGAATTAAAGAATAAAATCACTGGGAAATGGAAATGAGAGAAAATTTAAGATGAAAAGTCTCATTGTCTTTATATTTCTCTTGTCTTTGTATCCAAATATGGATATGTATATCTATCTTATAAAAGCTGGTTTTGTAGTACTAAAAGAATTATGCATGTATGCACTGAGCATATGTACGTGGCGGCCCAGCCCAGGCAGTAATCATAAGTCAGTCAGCAGCAACGATCCTATCCAATTTTACTCTCCTCCTTCTTTTTGCTTCTTCGACTTTTTATAGCCTTTGCCCTTCATACATAAATTATGTCAAGTTTCAAGTAAGCTTGTTATACTTTTTTTTTACTTTTTTCTCGTATATCTCTTCTCTACTTACCTTCTCGTTTTGAGTGTGACTTTTTTCATGGATGATCATGATCATCATGATCACGGTACGACGCGGATGAAGATGATGATGACGACTATGAGAAGGATCATCAGCCACTCGTCTTCTTTACGCATTCCTTACTTCCTTCATATTCTATTCTTGCCGCAGTACACGACACAATATGGGTGGCCCAAAAAACTACATGTAGTAGTAAAACGTACTCTTTTAAAAAAACTGCTCCCTGCCATCATCATCTGAACTGAACATATTTATATTGCACCGAAGCCCTATATATAGACAGCAAGGGAGAAAGAGAAGAAAAAAAGAGTAAATGAACGCATGGTCTTGAATTTCAATGCAATCTTAACTTATATAACTAGTTTGCTCGTTTGCTACGAGCTACTAGTTCTTTTTTATCATCCCATACGACACACACATATGCCCAGTCTCATTCTATCAAGCCAAACAGCAACGTATAGTAACGTATAGTCATTTGCCATATCGCCATTTCACTGTCGTCTATTCATGTGATATGATCTAGTTGAATGTTAGCTTTTTTTAGTTCAGCCATAGTCCATATATATCATTGTAGCCCTGTAATTTAACTCACAGTCATATTATTGCAGAATACAAAAAAAATGCCTTCAAGTCAAAGTAAAAGTACTAAAATGCATGCACGTTCATGCTCATTTTTTTTGCGTTCTTCAACAACCAAAATAGAAGAAAATTACTTTTCTCCGCTTTCACCCTACTCTGTATACAATTTACTGCTACATGTGCTATGCATAAATTTTCCTTCGTTTCGTCGCTCCATTTTTCCATGATTCCATATAACTTTTACCTGATGCTGTTGATGTGCTTGTTGTTACAGTGTCATCATAATACCGCAAACCGCAACACAACCATTGCATACGCCACAAACTTTTTGCAACATAGTCGAGAGTCGAGACTTTTTGCTCATAGCGACCATATAATATTATTTTATTTTTATTTAGTTTTTGTGCATTTTTCCCGTTTTTTAAAGCAATGCATGTACAACTTTGTTGCAGCTTGAGAAATATGATTTATTTTGTTTTCGTTTATTTAACAAGGACAATATTCAACGTGATTATATCATGTCTTGTGACTAGGATGAATGCACTACTATCATTTTATTATTCATGATGATGAACAGAAGAGTGAGCGAGGAAGGGTGGATATGCTCTGCGTGCACAAGAGATGATTGTGGGTGCTGCTGGGGATGATGATGGGAGTGAAAAGGGAACGTGAGAAAAATGGTTTTATGGACGTCTGACAAATGATGGCATTGTGTGTGTGGGACTGAGGCTGTTGTCGACTATTCCATTTTCATTAGATGTTGTTTTCGCCAACTTGTGTACTCGTACTGAGGCTCATTGTCAGTACTTTCAACAGTAAACATATGATGAGAGAATATGTTACATGATGGCAATGGTGATGAAGAATGGAGGAGAAAGTTGACTTTCATTGTACATACTGTAATGCGTTTGCATGCATACATGCATTTTTATGGGTTTTATGCTCCATTTATATGATAATGATATGTACTTACAGCATTCATACTACTGCTAGCTACATACTTGACAAGTTGAAACAAATTGTTATGATGTAATGATAAAGATGACTAAATACAAAATGTATAAAAAAATCTTTTTATGATCAAGGTACTTTCAACATCCGGTCCATGGAGTGTTCTATTTTTTGTTATGGTCGTGTTTCTGGGTTCATTTTATCTACTGAACTTGATGCTTGCTGTCGTCGCCATGAGCTATGAGGCAGAAGCCTCTAACTCCGACCAGGTAAAAGCTATCATTTATGCCTGGAAAACTACACAAACTAAAAGGATTTTAATGATGTGTTTATCTCTCTTAATTAAAGGGTCCCCTAACAAAGCACCAAAAGCTCTCAATGGTCCGCCAAGCGTCAACGTTTAGCTTTGAAGACCTCACTAAACTGAATATATGCAAAATGACATACTACCGTAAAAGAACTCCGTCGGAGCGTGAGCTCATAGCTAAAAAATTAAGACATAGTTCGTTGGGGAAGCGAAAGCCTCGCCGTGCGATAAGACGTAGAGCGATAAGTAAAGGTCCCAGCGGCACAGATCGTGTAGGTTCTGTAGCGAACACAAGTGTAGGTTCTCCTAGAGTAATTAGTACTGCGGGCAGTATATGTGGTGAGTCGATATGTGGAGTGAGTACTGGTATAGGTGGTGGAGGCACCACTGTAGTTAGTACTGCTGGTGGTGGGGTTAGTCCCACGTGTAGTGCACCCCCTGCAACAATAACAGTTCCACCAACATCTTGTTCCATACTTAAGGATCCAAATTCTGGAGGCAGTGGAGGAGGAGGTGGAGGTACGTCCCCAAGGCCTAGTTGCGCCAAACGAGGAAGTAGTCCAGCTTTGGAAATGATGAATCCTGGAGGAGCAGGCACAGCAGTTACACTATCTACAGTGAAGGAAAGGAGAAAAAGGAGTAGCAGTTCAGGGTCATCAGGTCCCGTCACAAAGCCAAGGAGATTGAAGCACAGGGCGACTTCTAAAGCTGGAACGGGAGTGGCTTCATCCCGACCTAACAGTGGAGATAGTAGACTGACGGCGACTGACAATAGTGGAGGTGGTAGTAGTGGTATGGCCGGTGATGTGTCAGGTGCAACCACCACCAGTGCTTCGTTAGTCCCAGTACAAGGGGGAGTGCGTGTTAGTGGTCGTGTCAAAGTTGTGAGTAGTGAGGATGGTGACAGATTCATTCTGGACACGGGAGATGGAGAAAACGACATGAATCTCGGGGATGCCATTTTTAGTCTCTTGGGATTGAGAGTGAACATGGGACCGGATGAGATGAAAAAGTTGGGAAGCTTAAACTCTGTCACGGGGAGTATTCTTACTGACAATACGATTTCCAAGGACTTGGGTAAGTAGAAAATCGCTTAGTATAGCTTTCACAGATATTGCATCAACTTGCTTTCATAGCTGAATTGACTGTGTAACCTCACTTCATCTAAAATCCAACCCTAGTTGAGGTTGATGTGACAGGTGATGAGACAGGTGCTGTCGCCATTGACATTGGCGAACCAGGACAGCCTGCGGTTGTGGTCTCACCGCCGCCTCCTGACCTGGATGAGGATGTTCCCGGAGCAGCTTCTTTAGCTTTGGAAGGAGTTCTAGATGAAATTGGGTCTGATGCTGCTTCTGACTCGTCTGTGGAGGCGGATGCAACCACTGCTCTGGCATCCAAAAACGGAGAAGGTTAATTCGTCGAACATTACAAGCATACATGCATAAATAAATCATATCCCATCACTTTGAGTCCATGAATTTATGATTTGATGTTATTGATTACAGCAGTAACGAAAGGGAGACGAATGATGCGTAGCACTAGGAAATTTTCGTTACTTCTGAAAACAAGACTTAAACCAATCGTTAATCATTGTTTATTTGAAGCGTTTATCACAATTTGTATTATATTTAACACGGTACTTCTTGCCATGGAACATCATGGTCAAACCGCAGAATTAGAAGATTGGCTCAAAAAGGGTAACAATGTAAGTACTTTTATGGGTTTGAAGGGAAATTTAATCACTGTCAACTTTCGTTACGACCTTGATACAAATGTCAAAAATTGGTTCGCTCATTTTGCAGGTCTTCATGGCAGTTTTCACGGCAGAATGTATTATAAAACTGCTGGCACTCCAAAGAGAATTTTTCCAGGTAGGTTGGAACATATTTGACATCTTCATCGTGGGGATTAGTTACTTGGACATTATCATCGAAACTGTACTCAATTTGAGTGTCATGAGAGGCATGAGATTGGTAAGATATTTTGACATGACTTGTTAATGCAGATTTTCTTTATAGTAGTGAGAGAATAACAGAATTAAAACAAAAATATGAATTTCTTGTGTAGCTACGAGTGTTCAAATTGGCTCAGAGCTGGATAACAATGAAAGTGTTGCTCAATATTATCTTTTCGACGTTTGGCGCGTTGGGAAATCTCACCTGCGTTCTACTAATTGTTATCTACATTTTTGCTGTGATGGGAATGCAAATTGTGGGAGGCCAGTATACACCGAAAGCTTTTGACGCGATGGATAACCCAGATAATTTCCCCCGGTATGCCAATTAAGCCGTGCCCTCTCTTTATACTCCCATTTTATTACAGAGTCCTTTATCACACTAAATTAATTTATTTCAGTTGGCACTTCCAAAATTTCTGGTACGCTTTCATGATGGTATTCCGTGTACTCTGTGGAGAGTGGATAGAGCCACTTTGGGACTGCCTAAAAGCTCAAGAAATGAGTAAAAAGGATGATGACAGCAATGCAGTAAGTTCCGCTTTTCTCCTCGAAAAGAATGTTTGGTATGATGGAAAATGAAAAGATTGTCATGTTTGCCTTTTTTAAATCACCCTTCTACTCTAGGTATACGTCCGCTGCTTCGTCATATATCTTCCCATTCTCATTGTGGGCAACTTTATAGTACTCAACCTCTTCTTGGCTTTGTTGCTCAACAGCTTTAATACAGAAGAGCTCAAAGCCCAAAGAGATGTACGTATGCTTTCACTCTCAGTTTACTATTTCTATTTTATGAGAAATAAAAGATAATTAATTTTCCCCTCGTTATTGCAAATTTTGAACATTAAAGAAAGAACTAGAGGCGACGGGTCGTGCAGACAATCTGAAAACAATTGTGGGGATGCTTCTGAAAAAGGACAAGTCTGATAAAAGTGGCACACAGACAGGTAGTGAATCCGGTGCTGCTCCTTTGCCCGAGGTATCCATCACTGCAGCTGGAGAAGACACTTTAGCCAATACTCAAATGACGATGGCTGCAACTAATAACTCCGACCCGACTACCCCAATGTCTGAAAGACAACCTTCTCCCGGCACGGTACGTACATTTTGTGAATTTGCGTGCAGTGATTATCATAATATTCAAATTTGTATGAATAAATAAATGCAAGCCATTTACGGAATAACGTGTAAAATATTATTTTTGAGTTTGTCTGCTTACTGCTGTTGTTTTTCTAGCCTTTGGATTCGCCGTCTGAGTGGCAAATGTCTCACAGTGCATCTGCCGAACCCATAGGCAAAGTCCGATTCAAGTTGCTTGCCAGAAAAGTTATCATGCAGAACAGGAAGGAGGCTGCGGAACGTGCGATAACACGAGCAGAGAACAAACTGAAAAGAGAGCAAAACTCTTCCTTTTTCCTTAAAAATGCAGATAAACGAGCGAGTAGCTTTGGATTAAATCAAGATGTGAGTGTGAAGTGAAGAAAATTACATTTTCTTCAATTTCCTCAAAGTTTTCCTTGTATTTATTTCCTGTCTTTCGACTGCTCACACTGTGTGTATTTATAAAAGTATATAGTGTCTAAAGTTGTGTAATACGTATATAATTCGTGTGACTTTCTCCGCAGTCTTCCTCGGCTCAACCAGAAGGACAACAGAAGCTCACCGCCGGAGATTGTATACCAACCAAATGTTGGCAATCTAATTTCTTTGTATGTCGACACATGAGAAATTGGAACTGGGAAAAGTGGGATAGGTTGAGAGGGTGGGCTGTGTCCATTGTGGGACATCCGGCATTCGAGTGGATGATCCTTGCACTAATTTTTGCCTCAAGCATTACACTCGCGTTTGAAGATGTGCATCTGGACGAGAGGCCACAACTCAAAAAGGCTCTCTACATTCTCAACTTTGTCTTCACTGGGATTTTCCTCGTTGAGATGATTCTCAAGTGGTTTGCCCTCGGTCTTTGGCAATACTTCACCAGTGCTTGGACCATTCTCGATGCGTTTATTGTTGCTGTAAGTACCCAGACTTATAAATACGAAGCGTGAAGAGTCTCTTTTGCTCATGCATTATGAGCCCATGTTTTAGATGATAATTTAACGACAATAATTAATCGAACATTTTATGGCATTCTTCCCTCACGTGCTTATTGTAGGTAAGTCTAGTCTCCATGTATTTTGAACTGAGAATTGAATTCGACCCAGAGGCGGCTGCAGACCAAGCCAAAAGTGGGGCTTCCAGCTTGGCTGCTTTAAAAGCTTTAAGAACACTACGAGCTTTACGTCCTCTCCGAGCCATTTCAAGATGGCAAGGCATGAAGGTTCGCAAGCATCAAATAAAATTGTTATGTTTCCGGAAACAATTCAATTTTTAGTGAGTGGTTTTATTTTTTCCTTTACTTTGTCTTTCTTCGGAATAACAGATTGTTGTGAATGCCTTGATGTACGCGATCCCCTCCATTTTCAACGTACTCCTCGTCTGTCTCCTCTTCTGGCTTGTTTTCTCCATTATGGGAGTTCAGTTTTTTAAAGGAAAGTTTTTCAAATGTGTAGACCAGGAAGGAGGACGAATTGATGCTCGAGTAAGTCATTTTTATCCAATATCCCAAAAATACGCATTCAATAAAATATCAACATTTTTAAAAGCAAATGGAAAAAAATCATGTCTCACATTTCCCCTGTGCCTTTCTCCAAAGATTGTTCCAACGAGAGAAGTTTGTTGCAACTATACCGAGTCTCGCGGTTACTCTTGGGTTAACTCGATATCCAATTTCGACAACGTACTGGAAGGATATCTTTCTCTCTTTCAAATTGTAAGAGAATCTCTCAAGCTCAGCTAATGTTATTATACTTTTACAACTTTCTCTGGTACTTGAGTATGCGAAGTCATCATTAATCATTTTACTTTTCCTGTGCAATTTTCTTCCTTTTCCTCTCTACACACAAACAACAGGCAACCTTTGAAGGTTGGATGGAGCTGATGGAGTATGCTGTAGACTCTGTGGATGTAGACAAACAGCCTATTGCAGATCACGGAATTCACTATTATGGTTTCTTTGTCATTTTCATTGTGTTTGGCTCGTTTTTTACCCTCAACTTGTTCATTGGTGTCATCATCGATAACTTTAATATGCTTAAGAAAAAGGTACAGCGTACAACCAACAAAAAAATCCGTTTCCAGATGAAAAAATATATGCATGTAAAGTCAATAGGTCAGTGTCGTAAAACCAAGAAAATATATGTTTTCTCCATTGTTATTCTAGTACGAGGGAAATCTTTTAGAAGTTCTGCTTACGCCTAGTCAACGCTCTTATTACACAGCCATGAAGAAGCTAGGGAGGAAAAAGCCTCGCAAAGTGATTAAACGCCCGTCTAGTAGCCTACTTTCTCCGTTCTATGATATTGCCATGTCAAGAAAGTAAGCTCTCTCTTTTATACTTGCCATTCAACATGACCGAACATATTATGTGCTTAAGTTTTATTCTTATCGACGGGGTGTCCCTTTTTTCCACCTGCACAGATTCGAGATTGCAATATTTTTTATGATATTTATGAACATGGTAATTATGGCGTTTGAGCATTATGGTCAGCGTCAAATTGTGGTCCATATCCTTGCCGGATTTAACTCATTCTTTACGACAATCTACGCTCTAGGTACAATAATACTTATTCTTGAAGGATCAATATGTGGACTGTAATGAATGTAGAAAAGAGCGTTAAATGATATGTATTTCTGTGCACGGTTTAAATATTTCAGAGGCTCTAGTGAAAATAATAGGCTTAAGATATTACTATTTTACCGTTCCCTGGAATGTATTCGATTTTGTGTTGGTGCTCGCATCTATTGTGGATCTTATGGTGGGGGACCTCACTGTCGAGTTCCCAATCCCTCCAACTATGCTTCGAATCGTTCGTGTCTTTCGTATAGGACGTGTACTTCGACTTGTTAAGGTAAAAATTTGGTGCTTTGGTTGAAAACTCGTGTGGTAAATCTATTTAAGTATTTTTTATTAATATTGTTGCATTTTCTTCACAATTTCAGGCTGCAAAAGGAATCCGCAAGCTTCTCTTTGCATTAATAGTATCCCTGCCAGCTCTGTTTAATATTGGAGCTCTGCTAGCCCTCATAACATTTATTTACGCTATATTAGGCATGGCGCTGTTTGGAAGAGCACCAAGAAAATGGTCCATTGATGATGTATTTAATTTTGACACTTTTATGAATAGTAGCTTAATGTTGTTTCGGTGAGTTGAAATATTTGGTTGATTAATTTTTATATTTAAAATGGGTTAATATTTTGGTTATAATCTATCATATATTTTTTTCAATTTCACAGACTGATGACTGCAGCAGGTTGGAATGAAGTGTTAGATTCCTTAACTGTAGTAGAACCTGTTTGTGGCTCCTTTCGTCACATAAAATGTGGTCTACCTGGTGAAGCGGATTGTCCAAGTCGAGCTCTTGTAGTAGCGTATATTGTCACTTACCTTATTGTAAGCTATCTCATAGTTATTAACATGTACATTGCTATCATCCTTGAAAACTTTGTGGAGGCGAATAAAGAGGAAGAGGTGGGCATTGTGGAAGACGACTTGGAAATGTTTTATGTTCGCTGGTCAAGGTAAGCTTAGCCGTTTCAGAAGATTACACAGGGCAGACATTGCAAAATGCAAGGCAGTATATTTTAAATGTATTATGTTCTCTTTGCAGATATGATCCTCAAGCCACACAGTTTATCAACTTTGACCAACTGTCCGACTTTTTGGCAAGTTTGGACCCACCTTTGGTTCTTCCGAAGCCCAATTTGATAGCAATGGTTGCTTTCAATTTGCCAATTGCAAGAGGAAACAAGATTCATTGCTTGGATATACTGCACGCTCTTGTGAAACATGTCTTGGGGCAAATTGACGACTCAGAAGAGTTCCGAAAGGTATGTTTCTGATGTTTTGCATTAATAGATGCGATTAACACTTATGTCTTCCAATGACTATGCATGCAATTATTTAAAAATGCAGCTTCAAGAACAAATGGAGCGGAAGTTCCAGAAACAATTTCCCACCAGAAAACTTTTGGACATTGTTTCCTCAACCCGCTTATGGAAAATCCAACAAAATGCCGCAATAACAATACAACGCGCCTGGAGACAGTACAGACTTCGCAAGTATCCTCCCATGGAAAAATCAAAAGCAACTCAAACCATACGCACAAACCAAGTTACTGCAACACATGGACTGGGTGGGATGATGAACAGAATGGGCAACCTGTTGCACATCGGCCATCAATCCGACCAATCCTCAGGTAGTAAAGGAAGTAAAAGACGTGAGTCTATTGCACTGAGGGAACCCAATCCCGGGGGAGGTGGGGTAACCCAGCAAACGGGTTCCAGCTCTGTAAGTACTGGTAATCACAAAATCATGCTATTCCTTCTTTCTCATCTCCTAAAAACTTCAAATCTTTGTCTCTCTCTTTCTCATCTCAACATGCTCCACGTCGACCTTTGTGTCGTCGTTCTCTCATGTCCATCACCCTTCTCCGGATATCCTTCTTGTTTGTCTGACTTTTCTCCGATGACTCTTCTTATGCACTTTTGCACTGTCCCCCTAACCGAGCTGCTTTATAAATATAAATTAGTTGTAGAATATGTAGAATATATTATGTAAATTCACATAATAATTCACTTATATGCACCCCTCTAAATTGAAATCAAACTAATCTTTTGACTATTTTAATTTTCTCCATCGAAATCTCCATCGGCCCTCTTCAAAATTAACAGCAGCAGAATCGGAATAGCAGACTCAGTCAAGATCCAATCAGTGAAAGCAGTGTCCCGTCAAGTCCCACTTTAACTCAGCGAATAGACGCCAGTCCGGAACTGACTTCAGTAACACCAACAACACTTACAACCGCAACAACACGAGTACAACCAATGTTCAATTCTGGAGGTGGTGGTACTTCCACCTCTCGAGCTAGACGTTTATCCCCATCTCGCATGTCTGGTGGAAGCTTTGACGTGGCTGTTACGTATGGCAATCAACTGGCAGTCATCAAGGATGCGCCAGACGTTACTTCAAACGGTCCTTCTCCATTACCCTCCTGTCCGACAACGCCGTCCTCCGTTGACGAATCCAGCAGTGTCATCGTCCAAGTGCATCAGTTTCAATGATTGATGTTCCACTCCGTAGGTTTATTGTCGCACACTGTATAAAAAACCAACAAGAACAACACTAAAAAAGGACTACATATATATTATTGCATACACACACATAAAATTACTCAATTCCATTTTAACTCACGATTCTATACATACCTAAATCATAGACACTGTAAAAGGAACGTCGCGTCATTCAGATTTTTACATCTAAGCTGCTTTTTATCAAAAATCATAACTCATTTCATTTGCAAAAAAAGGGAAATGCGTCATGCAAAAAGTAACGGACTTAAAGTAGCTAGCCTTGTATCACAAACTTAAAATATTTTCATCATGAACGAAACGTAAAAGACTACTTATGTATGATTTGCCTAACTCCAGGAGTAGCAGGCTACTCCGTTCGTAATTAAAGATAAATATGTGCACGAACATTTTGTGCTGTTATACTAGCGTTTGTTGATGGTGCTCCTTAAATTGGCCATTTTTGTACGTAATTAATTGAGTATGTAATTCAGCACAAGTTTTGCTCTAGCAATTTTTTGGTGCTCCGTTAGCATAAAATGCTACATAATTTAGTTACTATTTCATATATCACTTTATTAACTATAAATATGTACATTAGGAAATTTTGAAGTGGTTTTATAATAAGTGGTAAAAATTATTTATGCTGGTGCTAAAACTAAAGGGTTTTCAGGAAAACTGATGACATTATGTCGACGCTATTCTGAAATGCACTTTATGTTCCCTGGTACAGCTTTTCGACAGAATCTGTGATGTGCTTCAATTATGGATGGAATGGTTGAAGGTTTCAAAATACGCATTCCTCCTTTTTGAAGCATTATTTTTTCTTCTTCATCATCCATCATCATCATCATAATATATTCTTCTTTGTAATTCAAAATCAATCAAAAGCAAAAATTGAAGATAAATAAGTCACAGTTCTTTCTACTTAAATAAGATTTCTAACTTGAATCTGACTTTTTGAAATCTCAACGAAATTATTAACACAGGTCTGATACAAACCAGCATAATATTAAATGAATATTAGATTAGCTTTAAGCTATATATTTAATTACGCTACAAATAAAATATAATAAACCTCAACAAAATTCAGGAAAACAATTGAGCTCGAAAACTTGGAATATCTGCTATACCCCATTTTAAATATCTCCAATATAACTAAATGTAGTCCATAATTTTTTTTAATGAACTAATCAAAATACAGTTGATGATTACCCAAATTTACAAGCCAGTAAACCTTCGCCTTCTAAACCACTCACTATATACGTTCCTTAAACAATACACATTTTCCTGAACTAAGGTTCCTTTTTTATTAATTGTACTTCATAATAATCAGCATAACGAAATAAGCATGACGTTTTTCCAGAAAACCAAACATTAGCTAGCTAACATTTATGATAACCTAAAATACGCTACAGGCTGTGACCAGGCAGAATTTAGATAGTTTATATTATAGTTTTTAGGTTTTAGTTGAGTTCCGTAAATTCGATAAGTTTACATATACAGACCTGATCTTTGACCTTATGACATGTGCATTCCTTGCCTCTATTATCAATTAATGAATTACATGAAAGAGTATGTACAGTGTACAGACAAATTACATGTACAGTCGCGTCATCTTCGTCTATAACTACAAGCTTATTATACAAGTGCAACGGTGCAAGCAATGAATTTTCAAGGATGCTATTAATTAATTAATGATTGTAGTTTCATAATAGACTTTAATAATACTAGCTATATGTACATTTAGCATCGATTTAAAGTTACGATTACAGATCGCTAGATTTTCAAGAAACAACTTTTGGAGTCAAATTGTATAAATAAAAATAATAAATGAATCCCAACAAAACAACGGTAACTGTGTTGTGATATTAGTGAGTACGTATAATTATTCAGTCAGTAGCACACCTCTTGACTAAATAATTATTAATTAGATAATCTTTGTACTATATCTTTAATCTTGTAAAAAAAGTTTGCAATATGATGCTTTTAAAAATTAAATTCATCTATAGCTTGTGGTTATACGTATTTGCAATTTACAATAGACATGCAATGAAAAGATGATGGTAGTTTCTTATTACTTATTATAGGCATCTTTTCCCATTAATTAGGACTCAGATCAGTTTTTTTGTCTCTATCTAAATACATAAGAGTCTATATCAATTCTCAACAAAATTTCTAGGTAAACAACCATGAAATCCATGAAAATTGTGCAAGTACAACTTTTACAATAACAACAAAAAACATGTCCACGAGCGTACATAAATTTTATTTTTGTTTAGTTGTACGAAAAACCTGTGGGGGTTTTAAATTTGAATCTTCAAAATAAATACCATTTGATAGAAAAAAGATATCACGAACAAACAAATATTTCGAATTTACCTTTTCATCTAAGTTTTTAAAGTGTAGTTCGTGATTTAATGCATAACTCCAAACTGTCATAACGACAGTCAGTATAATCATTTCATTTTAATGTTTAGTGCATGCATTGATTTTGACAAAAATAGCACAAATGATCCAGAAAAAGAATGACGTTTAGCGATAGTAAAAAAAACTACTGTAATTAATCGACAATTTAATATTTATGCTATAAGATGATTTTTAAAGTTATGAATTTGAAAAATTAACTTTTAACTGAACTTCATCAAGTCTGCAATTCAGATGAATATGTATATAT
>JAQFZH010002996.1:0-14896 GCA_034695485.1 Entomobrya nivalis | reverse complement strand
TTTGTGTGAGCTTGCATAAGTATTATTTCACGTTGCGTAAAATGCGGCATCCAATATATTATTATTACACATAGTACCATAATAGCTTTGATGGTAGGTAGAGCAAGAAAAACGAGAGTATCATATCACAATAACAACAGCAATGACGGTATGAGGATAAGGAATATGCAAATGACGCAAAAACCTACAAAAGATCAAGATGTAGTCAACATTATTATCATTGTTATTATTTGTGAAGATGAACAAAAAAGAACAATGGATAGAGAGAGAGAGAGAGAGAGAGAGAGGGAATGAGAGATATGCTGTACACAAACGACCATGTTTTTATCATCCCGAGAAGAGAATGAAAGAACAAAACAACCAACAACAAAACAGACTTTTAACTTTACTTTCATCACTTTCATCATCTCGCTAATTTTATTAGAAAATCCTATTTCACATTTTAACCAAACATTGACTGCAAAGAGAGAAAATGAGGGACAAGGAAGGAAGGAAAGAAAGACGAAGAACGAGAGTGGTTATTATTTCTTGGTTCATTTCTCTTAATGAGATGCATATCATAATGCATATTTTTGTATACACACATTCACTTTATATGCGCCTCTCCATCAATAAACTTGCAAATGTACATTACTTTTTACATTGCTACTGATGTTGCTCCGTCATATTAAATTCAATTACTCGTTTTACTTTCTCCTTTTTCATTAATTCCCAAGGTCTCATTGGGAAATATGAGAGGTAAAAAGAGTACAAAATTACTGTAATCTTTACTGTTGTTGATGAGGGAATGCAAAGTAGTAATACAGCTGCAATATTAGGACCGTTGCTACTTCACTCTACTATGATTGAATCCACATAATATGTGATCATACAAAAATACATGTACTGCATATATTTGATATGGTTTTTTATAAAGGTACTATCAATATATGTAATATTAATAATAATAACTCATGTTTATTAGTAAAATTAAAAAGAATATGAAAAATGACTTGCCGTTCTATCATCATTCAGGGAATGTTAAATATCTTTGCCATAATCCCTATTCTTTCTCAACTTCTATATCTCGTTTCATAGAGAAAAAAGATTCTATCACTTTTCAGATGTGTATCATTGCAAAGCATATTGGCAGGGATTAGAGTACATAAGCATTAGTCATTCTTTTTGTTCTTCAGAGATCCCTAAAACTTTCACATAACCGTCTTCGTCGTCGTACAAAGTCAAAATAGTAATTTTCTCTTCTAAGAATATGGGACCGCACTGCACCGCAACCATTGCTGGTTTTTATTATACTGCAGGTGAATTTAAATGTAAAAGCAGTGCAGTCAGTGATCGACATTTTGGAAGAACAATGGAAAAAATGGAAGGGAGAGAAAATGAGTGAAAGGAAAATATCATTAATAAAAACCTTTTTTGACGAGGAACAATGCTAATGATGGCACCCTCCTTAATATTATGCATACATTTTCATAATAAGAGTATACCGGTGGAAACGTTAAAAAGGGGATCGCATCGATTAAAGGAAAAAATCTAAAACCGGAACAAAAGTAACAAGTGAAATGCCAAAATTTTGTCACTCCACCACCGCCACCGTGACTGCTACTTTTTTTGTTTTATTCTGCAGAGTTGTTCAAGACAAATATTATTTTAATTAAAACAGTTATACATACATTACATATGTAATAAAAAAATGTAAAACTTTTGTAGCGCGCAATATGTTGTAGTAGCAATAATAATTTGTGCTTTTTAAAACCCGGCATGAAAATGTAAACTAGCAAGTTACAACGTCATGGTTGACGTCTCATTTCTGCATCATCATAATGTTGACATTTTCCTGTAACAACTGTCCTAATTTTCTCCTGGGAGGCATTTTCTACAATTTTTCATCATTCCAACCATCCATCCACACAATTTAACGTGCACGATTTCCCCTCTTTTACCCCTTGAGAAATGAGTCGCTTAAACAAATGTATTTACTTACTAAATCACAAGTCTACTGATTAAAATGCTGACTGTGTAGTAGACGCAGATTTTTTTTGAAGAAAGCTTTAGGAACAGAAAAATATGTTGGTTTTGTAGTTAGTAGATACACGTTTTTTAATCAAAATGTACATATATACATGCATTTTGCAAAGAGGTAATATTATATTACCGTAAATATAATCAATTTTATTTTTTTCAGGAAGAGCATTATGTATGTCAGTTATCAATAATGTTTGCATTATTTAGAATGCGAATCCGAAATAAATATCCTACAACCTGTTGACAAACGCAAAACATATCTTGAAAAGTTGAAGTGGACTTGTGTAAAAGTCCTGATAAAAATAAATCTTATCACATTACTGCCAACAATGCAACAGTGTGGAATTTGGAACATGAGGGGACAGAAAGTCCATACTAGGGAGAAATCCCGGTCAACATTTTGTCAAATGTATGCGTAGCTATCCACGAAACATATACGGTCACAATATGTTTCCGAATCCGAATTTAAAAGCATAATCGTCGAAAGTCAGCTGGGGAAACACTCTGTTTCCCGTTCTCTCCCTTCCTTTTCACTTCCCATTCATATTCCTGTCACTTTTTATTACCCAGAAATAAGCTTATCTGCCACACCAGGAGCAAGTCCATTTCAACAAGTGAAAATTCTCACACATACACACTGATAAACATACAAATGAACAAAACTTACTTTGAGCGAGATTTTGAATGCATGTGAACCATTAAGTTTTAAAAAAATCATTAGTGTTAGCCACCTGAATATGTTTTTATATTTGCAACATTATACAATCCTTTCCTACATTTCTAAATATAAAAGCGAAAGCAAATGCAGTCGGATATTATGCATTTATTTTTTATCGTTCCATTTTTGGTATTAACATGGCCACATTTGCATTTGATATTTTCACCCGCTCATTTTCATGAACTTTGTGTTATTTTACATTTTAACTCTTTCAACTATGCCACATAATAACTTTAGGATGTCTGCTAATCTGCCTGTGGGTTGTAGCGGATAATTCCTAGGATTTTTTTCCCTTCTCCTGATCCTACCCGCCTGACAACGAATGGCATTTTGGAGTTAAAAACAAAAAAAAAATTGTGGGCTCGCGTTCCATTGTTGAATCAGGCAAAGAGAAAGGCAAATAAACGCAAGACAAAAAAAAGCAAATGGTTAGATGATGATAATATAAGAATAGCGATGAAACTGTCAGATTATTACAAAAACTCATCGTCGTGTGGATGGAATGGAATGAAAGGGGAAAACGGCATACCAATTTGAAAAAAAGAAGTTTGCATTAACCATCTATCTATCTCGTTTCAGTCAGTCAGTTATGAGGATGATGGGAATGTTAAGGGCGAGAGCAAAGTTTTCTCAAGATACTAATCTGTTTTGACAATTCCGCTCATTTCCGACAGGCATGAATACTAATGGTTATGTTGCCTAATACTCAGCCAGAAACAGTTCCTCTACAGCTACAACAACAAAAAAATTCTTCACTTTCGCTTACTTTTCCCACTTTTTTATTCTCCTATTTTTTTATCTAAAACTACATACACACGCATAAAAACACATGGATAAGTACCGTGAACTTTTACGACAAGAAGGATATATGATTATACCAAACTACAAGGAATAAAAATAAACACAAATGCTTTTATAATACATTTTATTGCTTTAAAGACATTTACTCTCCGTATTTTTGTTGGCGTCTATATACCTTCAAAAATAGGATCCTATACTTTTGTATTATTATCAGTAGCAATATGTCAGCAGTAAAAATTACGATGCCAATGCCAAAATAGGCAGTGTTTGTACGATGATGATAAATATTTAATGCTTCAGTAACAACAGAAACATATCGAAAATGCTAAAAAAAGTACAAAAGGTTTATAAGGAAATGATGGAGAAAGTATTCAAATTAAGATTATTACAGGGGTAAATGAAAAGTAAAAAATATATAATATATGGGTACGCACGTGTAATGTGTTTACATCTTATATTTCAAGCTTTTCACTTCGTTTACTCAGCCACGCAATACTCATTTTTCTCATATTGCACATCGTCAAAAGCAAAGTTACTATGAATGTTTTTATATTTTTAGTAATATAATCAGACTACAAGAGATTCTCTCTCCCTCTCGTACACACAACCTATTCATGTATCTAGGAAATCGGGAAGTGAGGAGAAAGATGATACGAAGAAGAAGTAACAAGGCAGCAATTTTCAGTGAGAATGAAAGTCAGTGAGAGCAGGAATTAAATGTGAATTCGAAGAAAATGGTTTTCATATAGATGTGTGAGGATATATAGTTATTAGAGGTTACACGGGTATTATTATGGGTTGGAAGCACGACACGTAATGATGATGATGGTTATGCATTGGTGGTGGCACATAAGAAAGATTAGAATATGCATCTTATAAACACAAAAAAATCAACAATGCATGCACCTATGTGTGTAACTATTTGGTTGGTGACGGCAAATTTTATTATCTCCCAACTAGCATAACAAAACACCAACAAAGTGCATAATGTATCATACCATATTTTTTTTACATAAAATAACATAACATAAACATAAGTTTGTTGCCAGAGAACAGTAGTAAAAAGGAATAAGGTGCCAAGAAAGAGAGTGTATAATAAATGTTTGTATATTCATGTAGTTGTATTGTATCAAGAACAGCAAAAATACTGGAATTGAATACATTTTGTGGTGTTTTAGTGCTTTTACTGCTGTATTCCACAAACGAACACAAGCTTTTTTTTCCTGTACATTTTTTTACCTTGCAAGCATGAAGACGTTGTGATCACGTTGACGATGATGATGATAGCAAGAAATGGAGTGTTGAAGTTCAAGAAAGCTAATGAAAGTAGGAAAATATAATAAGGTCGACGAAATGGAGTTTTTTTTCTTCTTGAATTGTGTGAGATACAAGAATAAAAGTGGTAAGTAAAGAGATGGAGGGGCACATCATAGTTTTTTTTATCTGTGGGGTACGTACATTCAGAATGATATAGTTGCACGGCATATCCACATACCGGATCATCCCATCAACAGTCTGCACACTCTTTTTTTAGATATTGACTCACTCACACGGACGGCTGTGTGTAAAAGTAACGCAACAGCAGTACCCGAGTCGGAGAAACAAGCCCCGCGTTAATACCTACCCATTCAACCCGCAACATGATGCACACGCAACGCTACGGGAGCAAGTAAGCATACCAGATTATACTCACGTCCTGGGGGAATGAAGAAATAATCGCAAAATGCCATTTTATCTCTTCACTCTCTCTCTCACTCTCTCTCTCTTCTCACTTTTGTGTCAGAAAAAAATGGTAAAGCAGATATGTAGATATGCATACACACAATGAGAGAAAGAAAAGAAAAAAAATACATTGTGTTTTTTTTCTTTTTGTATTACGTGTGTGCATTACAATTTTTTAGGTTGAAACTCTCATTCAATGTAATATAGTCAGTTATTCTCCCTCTCTCTCTCTTTCTTCTTGTTCTCATCATAATCAGTTTCTCATTCCTTTGCTCTTGGCTCATCGCTCTTTAAAAAAACTACAAAAAATGTATTTATTTTGTTTATATGTACTCCATTATTCTTTGTCCTTAAGTTACACAAATGCAAATTTGTTAACAGAGAGTGAGAGAAAGAGAGAGCGAGAGCGAGAGAGAGCAGAAAAGAGAGAGAAAAAATGAAACTATGAATGAGAATTATATGAACATGGTAATATTACAGCTCTTCATCTTTTTTTTCGGGTTGATGCTACTGCTGTGTGTACTTATGCGGTTAATATTACTTCATTTTTTACTGAGAAAGTCATGAGCTTTTATAGGGGAGTAAAAATGAACATTCATCCTTCTCTATCTTTTTTTTCGGTTTCATTTTCTACTGCAGCTTAGCTTTGTCCTTTTTTTGTAATCAACCAGAAAAAAAGTGTTATTCAAATCCTCTTTTGGAGGATCTTCGTTGACACCTTATACACATTTTTATGCATAAAATTTGTACGTATTACTTTGACATATTAAATGTATTGAATTTTTAAGGGATTTGGGTTTGCTGATGTTGTTGCTTTAGTGTTGGTATTATATGTGCTTTCTGTCAACTCACGTAATAATATAATGATGATAAGGTTGATGCAGCAGAGTGAATCAGTTGGGTTTTTTCCGGATTAACAAGAATTTTTATTACGATATTTGCGAAAGCTCTGCAGCAGCCATAAAAATCTCAGCTATTGTACTGACATTGTTTGTAACAATGCTTACTTGCGTGTTACCCCTTTCTGTTTTTCGATTCATTTCTACGAACAATCATGCTTATATTAGTCATTTCCACCAAAGTCAAATTTAAAGAAAAAATGACGAAGCCCTAAAACGGTTCAAATGATAATCTTTGTAATCTCTGGCGAGGTGTCCAAACATTTATTGGCACTGTTACTCGACTTGTTGTGTTCAGTGAGATAGAATGTATGTATGTGCATATATTTACTTTCTGAAAAATTCATATTACATTATGCAGAAGAAATGTAGCATCAAAAATTGCCATTTTCCATTTGTAATAACATTCAGTCAGCCAAGTAAATATGACAATAAAGTTAACAAGCTTATGCATAGCTAAACA
The DNA here is from genome assembly GCA_034695485.1 of Entomobrya nivalis. Taxonomy (NCBI): domain Eukaryota; kingdom Metazoa; phylum Arthropoda; class Collembola; order Entomobryomorpha; family Entomobryidae; genus Entomobrya; species Entomobrya nivalis. The sequence goes on along the minus strand of JAQFZH010002996.1, from coordinate 8,271 downwards.
AGAAAAAAAGAGGGAGGAGTACTAAGTGCGAATCGAAGTATGTAAAATGCAACGAAATACTTGGTGTGTGGTGCATTGCGGCGATAGGATGCGATATATGTTATAGTGATTTTGTCAGTTTGGTTAGCAGAAAATGTCCAAACTTTTTCGTCGTCATCTTGTTCGATGGTCTGCTATTTGATTTATCCAAGATTCAGCTTTGTCTTGTCGTAATTTTTTCATGGTTCATGGGAAAGAAAAATACCTATTCTCTGACAGACAAGCAGTATCAAAAAGGTACAATATTTTTATCGCTGCTTAAAACAACTTCACATGCATATTTTACACATTTTGTAATCAATACGTACAATTCTCGGCTCAGATTCAGTTTTAACAAATCAATCGATATAGTGCCATATTTAGAAATACACTAATAGCAAAATATCTACTTTGCAGATTTGTAAAGATACAATAATTACATAATAAAACTGCCTTTATTTTAATTTTTTTAAATAAAAGTTTGTGTGCCTTTTAATTCGAGATAAATTACTAAAGAAATACGTAGAAAGCTTTGCAGCCGGCAGCCCCGACTATTTTCTGAGTGAATGGTAAATTCATATGAAAAGAAATACAAAAAAGGTTGATCCCATTTGCTTTAAATTGAACTAATAATTCATTGTAATTTTCCCTGTCGCCTTTGACTATATCACTGAATTATTAAAAATGATCAAATAATAATAATAAAGCGAGCAAGCACAAATTTTCTAGCCAGCCCAACGAACATCCCTACTTCTGTGTCTTTCCATGCCTCCTCCTTTTTATACACCGGTAGCAAAAGGATCTGTAAAGTAAAGCCGGTTGTTGTGGTTCTGTAGTAGCTGCATGGCTATTTAGTAGAATGAAACTTTGTTTAGTCTATAAATCCATTCATCATATAAACATATACACAAATAAATATATGTATAAATTCACAGTGGAGAGGAAGAAAAAAACATGAAGATAATATATAAAAGATACATGTAAATGTGGTAGTCTATTTCCCTCCTAGTGGCGTGGTTATTATATCATTTTCTTGTTTGTTGTTAGTATATTCAGTAGGGAAATAACACTTATTTAATCCACACAAATATACACCTTCCAACAACAACCAGAAGTTATGATTACTATTATTGTTATTATCCTCATCATGGATTTTTTTTTCGAATTGTAAATTACAGAAAATCGGTCCCAATGAAATGCAACCAGAATATTGAAAGAGCACCTGAATTCCTTTTTTTCTGGTGGTACAGACAACTAGAAAATCTGAATGCATAAGGACGGATGCATCCACAAAAAAAGTTAGACACATGGCACAATATAAAATCGTAATGAAAGCAAGGAAACAGTGGCAGCATAGTATTTTAAAATTAAATTTAAGCAATTTAGTAATACAATGTTTAATATGGAGACGTAAGAATGAACAATTAGTCTGTAGAGAGATTGAAAGAAGAGATGATGGCTTGATAGAGAAGTACATGGACATGAACAACACTTGGCCCTCTTCTCACTCACTCCCGTCAGGTACACAAATAAATATATAATTGGCAAATGGAATTCAATACAATATGCCAGCAAGATCAAGACAGGAGGAGGAGTGAATATATTTGTATCTGTAACTGACGATTGTGATCGCACCGGTGTAAAATCGAGAAGCAGCTTATAGACAGAAAACGAAGATAATCCATGTGGCTTAGGCTGTGTACTGAATATTGATACTTATGGTGTGTTGCAGTGCCTTGCATATTAAGCAAGCATGTGTAGTTATTCTCTTTAGAAAGCTGGTCTATTAGTAAGCGACAGCAGCAGCACCCAAGAAAATGTGGGGTACAGATGATGGCAAAGAAGCTCCGAGATAGCAATAAATTGGTTGACGCAAGTGGAATTGAGTTTGAGTGAATCACGACGATGGTGATGATGAAAACTCACAATCCGAAAAGAGGAATTACGTGGCTATCATTTCTTTTCTGTTGCTACTCGCTTGAAATCAACTCACATATTTCTTGCAGGATCATTGAAAGTGATCGAGTGTGCGGACTGTGCGAAGTAATAACACATAATCCTGTTACACATCTTTTTGGTATACTCAGAAAATCCTGTGAGAGAGCGAAAGCTGTCTTTATGTTTGTTTGTGTCGAGTAAAATCCTTACTTTGTCTGTTGTGGACTAGGTGCAATAAATATATATCATGAACAGTGAGAAGAGCAAGAGATCAAAACTCAAAAAGAAACAAAACGGCAATCAGGCAATAATAATCATGTTTCATTCCGATGATGATGATCATCAAACAAGAACATCAATATTACAGTCCTTGTGTATTATCATGACTGTTATTATCATTACTACCAGCACTACCACTGGCACAAACTATTACTATTGTGATTATTACTATTACCATTATATATTTCCCCTTTTTATTTTTTATTTTTTGAGATGAGAATAATATTTTGGCTCGCTCTTTGGAAATAATTAGAGTTATTAGCAATTTGAAGGATTATTCAAAAAGATGGATTCTCTCTCTCACACACATTGCTTGATAAACACTCGCTATTATTGTAGTTGTCTTATCTCCTTGTTTTTTGTCTGGTGTGTGTATGCGCATACGTAGTTATTCTTAATTTCTTCAGCAACCCTCTCTCTCTCTCTCTGTCCACTAATTCGTAAGTGTTCCTCGAATGCAGCAATGCAGTAAAGGAAAACCCCTTTCTGGACTGACAGTGCAAGTAAATAAAATATTAAAAACGTGTAGCCTAGTTGATGTTTGTAGAATGTAGTAGCAACGGGTTCTACTGTTTCTTCTGTAGCGGCAATGAATGAATTATAATTCTAATGCAATCGATAAGTGAGATAAATGGTTGGGATGAAATAGGAAAAGATAATGACGGGAGGCAGAGAAGGATACAGGCTGTGAGAATAGAATTGACCACAAGTCTCTCCGGTTAAATAAAAAATGTTCTTCTGATGTGCCTGACAGACAACATGGCCAAGCTCACGTTTTCATCTTTTAGTCCATTTCTTCTCTGTACTCTTGTGATAGTTGTGGTGGTGGTACAGGATGATATGATGGTATGCTATATCAGAACGTGTTACCAGTGAGCATAGAGCAATGATTTTGGCAACGACGAGCATTGGAATGAACAACCCCTTCTTGTTTGCTGGTAAACTTGGGACGATTATTAGCTATCCGATACAATCTACTCCTGGAATATATTTTGCAAACATATAAATGTGTGTAACTATGAGTTGCACGCATCATTTATCATAAAATAAATCAGAATCATGATTATTTTTTTCATTTCGTTGAAATAGTAAAAAAGGGAAATATGTAATTTAGCAACTTGGGCATTATAACTATGTTGTAGTCAACGATAGGACATACAACAATATGAGTATTTTCCATTTGCATAATTGCAAAGTGAAGCTTTTCATGACATCATCTTCATCGTTATCGTGCAAAACGAAATGATATACGTAGGTACAGAACAAGTCGAAGCAACTGGACAAGGTCATCTTTTAAAGGAAATTTAATTTCCAATGACCAAAATAAAACAAAAGACTTTTGTCTTTTGAAAGAAACCCCAGAAAATTCATTATACAACTCTGGTCAAGTTCCATTTACTATTAAATTAGCTATTGCTATTCAATCATCCTCTAACGCATCAAAAGCACATGTATTAGCATAAAAATTATTGTTATTATTATTGCTTTCCTCCTAAAGTGATCATGATCATCGAGTCACAATATCAGAGAATACATCAAAAAATGTAACCACAAAGTCGTAGTGAAAAGAAATGGGAATAAAATACATTAATCTACAAGATACAACCATTTAACATTATTACTATGATTGTTATTATTATTAAGAATAAACAAATGAGTATATAGATACTGATTGGGTTAATTTTTTTTTCTCTCAAATTTTTCCTATTTTTCTTTTGAGTTACTCTCGACTGTATTATTATGATTATTTTTTCTGTTTGATCCGCCTTTAAATGAAGGGCAGGTACAAACGGGCAGATCCATTCTTCGAGTCTAATCGAAAATTACTGTAATCATTCATGAAGAGCTGAAATTTTTTCACTACCTTGATGATATGTTTCACAAAACGGCTAGCCTGCCTCCTTTTCATTCCCACTCCACTCAAAAGTTAAGTAAGAAGTTTAACAAAGTCAACTCAAAGAAAAAAATCCACTTCTTCTGCATCTCCCTCAATCCTAACCTTAAAGCCTTTTTATATTATTTTCTTCTGCTTAAATGTAAAAACCATGGATTTCAAGTTGAGAGAGAGAGAGAGATAAGTGCAGAAGAAGAGGAAGAAGAATGCCCATGTTTATAATATGATGTGTCGACCACCACTTCTCGTGTGCCCATTGTTCTTGTTCAACACCAGTAATCACAACAATAACTGAGCAATAATACAATAGAACCATACACACACACACACACACACACACACCAAAAAACAGCTTTCGTTTGAAAAGATAGAGATCCACTTTAGCCCGTGTACCCTTCTCTTTCCTTTTTACACTAATAGATAATAACCTAGACAGCAAATGAGCATCAAACAAGATCTTTTTAGGTGGTTGAAATACAATGGAATCGTATCTTTTTCTCTCTTTCTCTCTTCTTCTCCTTTTTTTCCTCCTTCCATTATTATCCCATCAGAGAAAACTGCCCTAAAAGCAACAATTGCGCACAGGCAGGTGAATTAAAGCAAGAATGGAAATAATAATATATGTTGTGCAAGTTGTGTGTGTGTCTGTACAACTGTAATCCCAGAAACTAATTTACGTGTTTATACACCCCCTTTTTTCTTTTATTTACCACTAGACCAATCACCCACAAATCAGCCAGTGACACTTTGCATCCACCCACTAAATGAGTGTCCCTCATTCCAATTATTGCTTTATGATGGTAATACATACGTACCACCGGTACCACTACTCCTTTTTTCTAAAGCTTCTCCTTCTTTTTTTTCTTAAGATGAATTTAAGTTTTTTTTAAAGATGCAGTCGGAAATTGTTTTTTTTTGTAAATTCTCTGTGTAGTTATGCGTGTTGTAATACGTATGTTGTAACATTCGAAATAACAAGCTGTTAACTAGTAACTACTGTGCGATCATTATAATCAGTGTAATATGATAAATATACGTGTGTGCTCTGTACAATGCGCCATAAATATCATGTAATGCTAGAGGAAAATTGAACATTTAATTTTGCCATTGAGATTGGTTTCGCTGCAATAATTTTTTTTTTTCAAGAATGCAAACACAAATATTTTCATTTGGGAAAATACTAATAAGTTATGGGAACAGCGATTTAAATAATTTTAAAGCAATGTAATATCTCAAGTACTCCTATTTCGTTTTTCCAATCATTACAAAGTATCAATTTAAAATCGATTTCGTTTTGTGCACTTTACATAAGAATAACCAATTTTATAACCTGTAATATAATTTTTTTGTTAGTCTCATTCCTTCAGACACTGAAAACATACAATTTAATATTCCAAGTATGGTGGCCACGTAAGTATTAATAGTCAAGTGAGTATAGAAAGAACTGTAGTGCACCATTCCAAGATATAAAAATACTTTACCACTATGATTTACTTACGTGATGCAAGCACAAGCATACCACATAGCTATTATTGTAAATTGCCTTTTTAGCATGCACATTTATTGTATTGTTTTCTTTTCAAACTCCAATTCAAGGTCATCGCCATTCAGAGTGGAATGGACGACAAATAAAACGTCTAAGAGATATTATTACTGAAATCATGTTGATTCGGACAAGACTATCTTACAAGCCATCTGAATTATCATCGTCATCATCACCGGTGCTACAAAAAGCAATAGAGGAGCTTTTTATGCGTAGCTATTCAGCATACCAACTTTTCATACAAAAGCAATATTTTGACCACCGTTGAAGAGGATGAGCATTATTGAGGTTCTCTATTGTAAGAATCCATTAAATCATTACATTTATTCTTTTTAATGCATGCATAAATCCCAAAGAAAAAATTACAGTAATAGTGGACAACAACCAAGAAAATGCTTGGATTTGAATAACTATTTGATGTGATGTGTGTCTGTGAGAAAGAGAGGTAGAGAAGATAGAAATGATGATGACGTTGATGTGGCTGGTATTGCAAAGCATTTCACCAACCACCATCATCAATTGTAAAAGCGAATTGCTTGTTGGTCAGTTGAAAGAATACACTATTGAATTTAAATGTGGAGGAGATTTAAGATAGTGAATCAATGGTGATTGCCAGGATTTACTGCGGTTTGTGATGGATGGATGAAGAGAGATACAAAAGGTTTGGATGCATTATGTACGTGGGATTATGATAATGTGATTGCGATATACGTTGGCTATTTTGCTATATTTATATGATTGCTAGGCATGCAGAGAAGACAAGAGGGTAAGAATTTTTATACAATGTATCTTTGCGCTTAGGGAGGAAACATGAATATATACGGACATGAACAGGACCTTTTTTGTTTTGTTTGTGGCGTATAAAAAGCAAATGTGAAGTCTGCTGAAATGTGAGAATGATGATGTGAGAGAGTTGATCTGAGCCCAATTCTTGTACCTTTGTATGTATGAATATAATTCGCCAAAGGCGACAATTTCCCATGTAACACCACCAGAACCACACCAAATAATCACCGATGTCTGCCTTTTCTTGTGTTGTGTTGTCCACCTTCGCCAGTGGCCACTGGATAGGATTTTGTTTTCATACTCGTTCATATGAAGAGATGAAACAGTAAAAGAAAAAAATATTGAAATAGGAAGAGAAGGAGAATGATTGGATGGTAGGGATGAGTCGTGCCGTGCCCCTCGACAAAATGTTATACATATTATTTAACTTATTGTTGTTGTATTTTGAATCATTGGATTGAAGGAACATACGAAGAAGCTGTTTCAGCTTTGAGCAACACCTGTGGAGACATTAACCACTTTGCATCATCACGACAATAGTAATGTGCGATATATACAATTGTGATGGCAGTAGAATGGTAAAAAAGGGGGAAATCAGACAGCATACTTTGTTTTGTGCTTTGCAGTATTTGATATTGCGTTGTTTTGTGATGGAAAAGGTGAGTGGGGCTATGCTAGAACCTGTAATACAACAAGAGCATAGTGCAATCATCATCCCTCTCTCTCCGTTTGATCCCCACACAATCTTTTATGACGATGATCTTTTTCAATGATTTTTCTTGTAATAAAACATGAACAAAACCAATTTATAAATTCATTTTAACTGTTATGAATTACAGTAATAATGTAAATGCGTATTGTTACAAGTTTAAAGCATATTGTACAAAAGCCAATGGAAAAAAGTGAGGGCCTCAACAAATGATTACATGATTATGGATGAGGTAAATAAAAGGAGTTATGGAAAATTTGGACATTGATTGCGATGACTATTATGCTGAATGTTGTTGGTTGTTAAATAAAATTTAGTATAGAACACGATTGTAAATTTATGCCATAACTTGTTCTATACTATTACTATTATTATCTAACGTATTTGTTTTCCTCTTGTTGCATGATGAATATGATGGGATGCATATTAATACCCTTTTGTGGTTTGCTGTTGTGGGACACAAAGTTTTACTTGTGGTTAGGCGTTTTGTTGCATGGCGGTCTACCTTCATCCATTCCATGCTCCTACCATCACCAATATCACCATCCTATTCTCTCAAGTTACCGGCCATTTTGACAGGCTCTATAAATATATTCACGCAAACGGCAGTAAATCAAATCTCAAATATGTTGTACTATGTTTATGCATAACTAATGTATTTAAATAGATACGTTCATTTCTGTGTGGCAGGCAAGTATAAGTACATAGTATAGTGGTTGACAGTCAGGTAAATACTTCCAGTTGATATGAGATGGTGTACTGGTAGTGCAGTGGTGAGGCGCAATAATGAGAAATGTATTGGTTTTCATTTGACAGATTTCATCTTCAAATGTTGTATATTGATTTATTCAATAATTTGCATTTAACTTAATTAAGGAATGAAAACGTAAACATTATTATTATTTGTGAGGTCTGTTATTCAAGTTTTTTTCACCCAAAACAAAGCAAAATTTTCATTATCTAAAACGTTCTGTCCTTCAAACTTGTCAAATCATTGTTGATTTTTTATACTAAAAAATAAATGTGTAAAAATTGTTCTCTTGACGCAAATGAAATACTTGTTCCAATCATCAAAAGTAAATTTATTTACACGACGCGACGTAC
>JAQFZH010002995.1:0-14897 GCA_034695485.1 Entomobrya nivalis | reverse complement strand
ATTATTATTACTGTAATCACATCTCTAAAACATAATTTGCATACCTCTGGTAACAGAGATTTTGCACGCGAAGTAAAATTTTGATGGTCTGACACAAAGGTATGTCGATCCGTTTGCCCTGACTCTGTACTGCTACTCCACCAATTTTGCTGCGAAAGTGGTAGTGGCAGTGATTCGTCAGAGTTACGACATCGCAGTACTCTGTTTAATTCGTCAGTAATTTGTTGAGACTCCATTGAAGACAACAGCCGCCTACGGAACTCTGGAGGAGAACGTGGTCTTAAAGGTGAGCTTTGTGTGTGTAATCCATCATCGTCCCATCCAACCGTCGGAAAGACTTCTTGATTGCGAAAATCAAGTTCAGAATAAAAAGAGCTAGATCGAGTGGGTTGTCTGTATGTTTTGTTCAAATTATTGGAAGACATGTTCGGCCTTTCAGAGAATCCCCTATGACTAATATTGTCATCTGGATCGTGATTCCGACTAGAAATTCTGATGACAAATAAATTGCATTACATTTTTATTCACTAAATCCCTACTTTAGTTAGTTACATATTAAATAAGCACAATATAAAATTTACCTTGACATATTACCAGGAATATACGGTAACTCATTCCTGCCATTTTCCAAACTGGCCATTGATCTAGAATTCATACTTCCCATGCCACTGGACTGCATTGAGGGAGGGGATTTGCTATAATTGCTACGAAATAAGTTATTAGGCAAAGTGCTGCACCCAGGTCCTTGATGAGCGGACAGTAAAGACGCCCGTGCTGAGCTTGATCGCGCCTGCCGTTGGTGTTCAAGTTGGCCTATATTTTGAGGATACTGATTTCCACCTTCAATGACCCGACGAAGTCTACATAAAACAAAATTAGAGGCATGACAATACAACCAATGTATGTACTCTTTTTGGACACTTTCTTTTACAAAAATATTGTGAAACTTACAACGATGCATTTCCAGTTGCACGCGGAGCTTTTAGTTCGTTATTCAGATCGCTATGACTACCCCCTAAGTTTGAATTCTTGTCTCTTGTTGGGTCCAAAAACTGTGCAGCATTATGAATGGGAACGAATGCAGACTCCCGTTCTCCATTTTCTCTGTTGAACGGTTGCCTTAATCCACGCAAGAACTGAGAGTAATCTGGTCCGCCGGCTGGTTCTGAAGTATCAACTATTCCCAAGAAGCTCCTTGGTTTCTTAACTGCATTGACATCATCACTACCAGCTCCCACTGGAACATCTGTTGGTGATATGGATGCAGCACCACGTGACGTAAGGCGATGTCCGTCGTATCGAAATGGTCTTCCATAAGATTCATCATTCTCAATTTTGGCTAGTGAAATGTCAGCATCTAGCTTTTCTTCGGTAACTTGCTGCATAAGAGCCTTCAATTCTAAAATTTCTGAAAATCGAAAGTGTGTGGTTTCGTTACATAATGTTCAAAATAGTACCAGTTGATGTTTAGGAACTTGAAAAAATAGCAATATAAAAAGAAATTTACTTCTTTGCGCCTGTTCCTTCGTTGCAGCAATGTCTTTAACTTCTTTAATTTTACTTGACATATTCTTGTCCATAGCGAATCCACGACTTAGCACTAGACCCTGAAGAATATCATCATTCCTTATATATTTTTTTTAATTCGTTCCAAAAATTTATATAAACTACAATTGTGCACTGTATTACATCATCACTAACCAGTCGACGGCAGCGATCCACTAGTCTTTCATTAACTCTCTGAATTTCTTCTAGTCTTTTTACATAGTCAACGCTGTCGTACAGCGGGATCTAAAAGCGGCGAAAGCGTTATTACTACACTAATAACCAATGCAATTGAAAAGCAATTAAGAGCGTTTTGGCTACTTACATGAATTTGCTGCTCTACAGCATCTACCTGGTCAGGCTTCTCAGTTTTTGATAATTCGTTTGCATTTCTAAGCGATCGACTAGACGAAACTGCATAGGCACCGTACTAAAATAATAAAAGAACCAAAGATGGTAATGGAATAACCCATCCCAACAATGTCATAGTTAACAACTAATTAAATTGACTTACTAAAGACAAGTCTTCTTGACTTGCAGCCTGCGAATTAGCATCGTTTTCTGCAACTCCTCTTCCCAAAATAGGCATACCATCACACTAGAAAGAATACGGAAATTTTATCATGAATTGGATTTTTTAGTTTAGATTTGGATTCTAATTCATTTATTGTAAAAATACTGGGTAAACTTACCGGCTTTTCTTCACCTCCTTTATCCATTGGATTGTCACCTCCCCGACTGGGCGTCGGGCTTATCACATGTCCATCCTTAGCTAGCAGATCCATAAGCTCGACTTCACATTCATGAAGACCGTTAATTATCTCCACCATATCCGCCACTTTTCGAGTGACTTCCTACATGATCAAATCATAAGAGTTAATTTCAATCAAACCGTTGAGCACAATAATAAACAATATTTAGTGAAACAAAATCTTAACGGAACATACAGGATCTGTTGAGGGCTCGATAGAGTCTAGCGTTTCGTAAGCCCCTTCCAGCGAAGACCGAAGTTGAGCCAATTGAGAAACAAGCTCTTCCTTCGACTGTATAACAATTTAAAATAAATCTTATTTCAACCTGCTTAAACATAAACACAATAACTGATTAAACTTCTAAACAAACCTTACCGGAAATTCTCCCCCATGATGAGGATGCTCCAAAATGGAGTTAGGCTTGTTATTCTTTCCATGCCTTTTTAATGACATCTCTGATTCCTTCCTCAATTTCCCTTTGGTATTCCTTCACCTTTTTTAATTGACTTTCTGCAAACCACACAAATGCCAAAATGAACAGATTACAATCAAACAAAAACAAAACAAAAAACCATTGTATTGTATTGCACACTCTACAAAAAAAACTAATCTCTTCAACTTACCACCATCTTCCCACAAAATTAAACGTAAATTAAGGAGTTGTCTATCTAATGTTAACCCATTCAACAGCAGGAAACACTCCAATCCAACCTTCAAAATGTCTCAAAAATACTCTTTCCCGTCACTCTAGTCACCAGACCAAAACGACACGACAAGGAGCATTGAAAATGAAAGATTTATCTTATGACTTAAACTTGACTTGACTGTGACTGTCCGGCCAGTTTACTTTGGTAGAAGAAGAGGCTGCCAAGAAATTTCTATAATTGAACTCCTCAACCATATCACCAAAACATCCAACTTAAAAAAAATCACTACTTTTTACAGCCTGCGCTGCAGATCTCTGACTCTCTGTGATGATGAGCGTAATCCATTCAAGCACGGAACATAATATATCAGCAGCACTCCATCTGATCATGATCATCCATGAAGAAAATCATGCAGATAGACAAAAACACAAGAAGCAAGCAAAATATATGCAAAGTAGTGTGGCAAAAAAATAAATTACTCAGCGATTACTTTTTTTAAAAGAAAAGTATGCAGAGGTTTAAAAAAAGGGAGACTTGAGCAAAATCACATATTTACAAGATAACTATATAACATGCATGAATGGGATGTTGATGGGAGGCCACAAAGACAAACAGAAGAAGAAGGCATGAAGACATACAGACAAATCTTGTTTATTGATTGATTTAAAACTATTTTTCTAAGACATGAAATTAGAGTTTGGCTCTGTGCTAAACCGCGTACTCGACGGTATCCAGTTACTGGTTTACATGCTTTATGAATATATCAGCAGATTTTTTTATTTGGAAAAACCAATTCTTTGGGTTTTTTTTAATTCAGCAGAGATTTATAGAGAGACAGCAATTCTCCACTCCTCGTTTACTCATAAATAGATGCAGTTAATAGGTTCGATTCGGTTTTAGTGAAACAATTGTTAGTCTGCCTATCCGGCCACACATTTTCGTAAAATAATGTGAAATTTACAAATGTACTACCAACTGACATATTTATTTCGTGTCCTAAAAGGTTTTAATTTATTCAATTAAAAATTTCCCGAATTTTTAAATGGGTTTTTAGTAAAATTTTATAATTTTTAGTACATCGACAAAGAACTGCATTGCATTCTCTATAGACAACATTTATATCATCCATCACATTAATATAATTTTATTTCTGCAATATTTGAAGCAATATTAAATAAGCAAATTATAATGATCTCCTTTATTTCCCCACTCATTCCTTACAGCGTAATCACAACAACTTGTGTGTGTTAGTATGAAGCAAGCATGTGATGATGATATAGTAAAATACGACGACGGCACACTTATTTTAGCACAGAGGACTAAATTCACAAAGCTTGAGTTGAATCAAATGAGTCAATTCAGAGATGAAAAGGGAATACCGCATTGCAATAAGCAAATCAAAAGACAAAAGGTCCTCTAAACAACTAAAGTATGCTTTTGGGGATTCCAACTAACTCCAACTTAAAAAAATATATATATACCTATCTATCTTTTATGCATCGATAATACAATATGCTCTCAAACATGTTATTTTATACATCTCTTCTGTTTCATTAGAAGGATAAAAAACTATGTAGGGTTTCCTGTTCTCTCCTCCTTCACCTCTGCTCATTTGTCCATCCAAATGCCACAAAAATGCGATTTGGGCTGGTATACACAAACCTCTCAGAATGAAAGCATGGGAGCACACTGCAGACAAGGTATTCAATTTGAATGGGTTACAATGTTGGGTAGGTTAAGTGGCGGAAAACGAACGCACAACGGAGGGATGCTGCTCCAAGCTCACGTCGTCTGCTGCTGCCCTTGTGATTATATTCAACTCACTGTTTATCTTTTTTCGTGTATAGCTTCTTATTAATATATCAACGTTTTTTACTTACAGTGCTGAAAAAGTGATAAAATACAAAATATCAAACACAAATTATTTAAACGTCTTAATTGATTTGTGTAAGGAAAAGATTTTTTAACGAGGTTTATTTTATCAAAATGATTGATTTTTTGGAAAGTTTAGTTTGTGAAATTTTGGAGTAAGAAGAGCGAGTTGTTGTTGCACCGGCCCCAAAGTTTTTAAAAAGGGGGTGACAGAGAAGAGGATTTGGAAAGTAAGGAACATTAAATAGTTAATGAGAGGAATTTAATGTGTTAATACTTTAAGTTGGGATTTGCAATAATGTTGTTGTAAAGTTATTGTTTGATTGCTTTTGTAGGTGAATTTGTAAAAAGAAAATGGAGCGAAGATCTGGACGTGGAAGGCTGGATACTGGAAAATCCAGTACTCCTGCTGCTTCCGTAGGAGGTGGAAAGCGAGGTGGTGTTAATGCTGGTGGAAGCAAATCAGAACCTCGACCACCTGCTCCAGCAACTATAAATCAGAATAATAAATCGCCGTCAGTAGTTCCTGCAAGTGAAGTGCCTGATATTGGTGCAGAGGAAGTAGTTTTGAATAGGAGAGGCATGCCTGCTCGGCAGAGGAAAAGAAATAGATTGTATTTTGATGATGACATGATAACACCTGAGAACTGGGGTACTGCCATTGCCAGGAATGCCAAGAAAGTGAAAGCTGAACCGGTGGATGTTACAACAGATGATGATGATGATGGGGAAGAAATATTGGGGGATCTTCCAGAGATACATGTTGCAAGTAGTCCTGCTTCTTCTGGCAAACAGTCGGGTGGTAGAAGCAGGCCTTCAGCGTCACCATCGCCAACGAAAGCTATTTCTGGAAAACAAACGCCTAAAAGAGTACAGGAATCAGTGCCAGAGAAAGGTTCTAAGAATAAGGCTAGTACTCCTGCTGGTGGTCGTACTCCAGTAAGTGAAAGAGGTTCCCCAGCACGAAGTGGTAATCGGCAACCATCCTTGCAGCTTCTTACGACAACAGGATCTCCTGAAAAATCCCCAACGAAACAATCCCAAAAAACGACGGCTAAAACTAATTCAGTGCCTACTCCAGCGAAAACTTCTGCTGGAAAAGTGAGTACGCCAAAAATTAAAGCAGATCCAGATGCGCCTCCACCCGTGCCACTCCCAACATCCCGAAAGAAAGACATGGACAGATGGGGAAAGCTTGTTCAAAGGGCCAACAATTTGAAAAAAGATCGTGAAGAACGGGAAGCTCAAAAGCAGACAGGTGGACAAAAAGGAGGAACGAAGGATCAAGAGCGAACTTCGCAAAAGGATAAAGATAATCAGGATAATAATTATGAAAAGCGATCACCGAAGAAAGACCAGCAGCGTCAGCAGCAAGAGAAAGAACGAGAGAGGGTGCAAAAAGAAAAGGAAAAACAACAACAGGCTCAGTTGCAAAAAGAAAAGGAAGAGAGATTAGCTAAAGAGCGTTTGCTGAAGGAGAAGGAGAAGAAGGTGGTTCTCAAGGAAAAGAAACGGGATCATAGAGAATCGATTACTGTGTTGCCACCTGTTGTTAAGCTGGCTTCAAGAGCAACTGCATATCTTACAGGAGAAGATCAACAGCATAATCAGCACCAGCCCATACCTCCTCAACAGTTAATGGCAGTGATTAAAATTGATGATACGACGACGCAGGTGATTGATAAGCGAGTCGCACATGACATCAGTATACGGCTGAGGAATCTTCTGAAGTTACCCAAGGCTCATAAGTGGGTTTGTTATGAGTGGTTTTACAGTAACATTGACAAGTAAGCTAATTAAACAGCATTGATATAATCATAATATTTAGTAACTTATCTTATCACGTATTAATGTATGTATTTTTTTCTCTTCCAGAGTACTTTTCGAAGGCGAAAATGATTTTCAAATATGCCTTAAGGAGTCCTTTCCCGCCTTAAAAGCCAGAAAATTGACAAGAACGGAATGGACTAAAATCCGTAGGCTGATGGGAAAACCGAGACGTTGTTCACAGGCATTCTTTGATGAAGAACGTGAAGAATTGGCAAGAAGAAGAGCAAAAATTAGGCAAATTCAACAACGGAAAGTTACTGATTTTAATTACAAGGAACTTCCAGATGAGATACCGTTACAGTTGGTTATCGGCACTAAAGTCACTGCCCGCCTCAGACGCCCACAGGATGGCCTTTTTACTGGAACCATAGAAGGTGTGGATACTTCTAACAATACGTATCGTATCACTTTTGATCGTCCCGGCTTGGGAACACATTCTATACCAGATTACGAAGTTTTGGTAAGTTTACTTTTAGATATTCCAATTTACCTCTTTAATAAATTAAATGATTGGAAATTAAAATATAAACATAAATTTTACTTTTAGTCTAATGACACACCTGAAACTGTGTCAACATCCAGCTTTGCCTTGAAGATTCCAAGAAGAAGTGGTGGATTCACTGTTGGTACGTTCAAATTTCAAAACCCCGTACTTCTCGGAGATCAACCTGAGGGATTCCCTAAGTCACCATTTCCAGCTGATGGAATGCTTGGAGGTTTTCCGATTCGACTTCTCGATATGATTGTAAGGACAGCCTATCAATTGTGTTGAGATTGTATCTCGATTTCCATGAAAAGTTCCTTCTAGATTATTATGAAATCATTCCATATTTATTTAGGTACGACTTTCCAAGCTTCTTAAAGCAAAACGTGAAAAAATTATGACATTGAAAGAATTAAACGTGGAAGCCGAAAAGATGAAATCGTACGGGAGACCTTACAATTCTGAGTACAGGACACGTTATGCCCGGTGTGTTCTTGATCTGGATTCTATGAATAAAGAGATGGCGATGTATTTGGAAGGAATTCAGACCTACTGTTTGGAAGTAAGTTTGCGGCTAAAATTGGACTGTCTCAAAATAATAGTGTTGCATATGAATTATGTCGCTTGCATATCAATTAACTGATTGATCTAAATTAATTATTTGTTATATAACTCCACTTTAAGATAACCAATGACCATGGATCGACAACCCAAATGGTTATCCCCGAGCATATTCTGGACAATTCAAGACAGGAGGCCTCCATGGTGGTTTCTACCTACAACTGCAAGGCCAACCGCACTTTAGTCCACAATCAGAAAATTGTCGCATTGGTTCATCATTTAACGTCTCTCATGCTTCAAGTTCGGGTAACTAAGCAGTGCAGTACATATATTTTTCACCTGATAAAATGACGTAATTTTAAACATCACTAATTGGGACATTTATAATTGTTGATTTCCAGGCTCTTTCAACATCGGACAGGAACCTTTACGAGCTGAAAAGTTTGAAAGACACGATTAAGGACGTGAAAGCCTCGCTTGAGGGCAAGAATTTACAGTGCTTTCAAAACAAAATAGAAATTCCTATGAATAGAATTATTGCAGGATTGTGCGTCTCGCAACCCAAAGCATATTGAGCATAAAGGCAGACATAATATTCTTGAAATTTTAAGACATGTGATTTAATGTAACTTTTAGACGAGTTGCCAGCAGTGTTATTAGTGTTCTAATGTATTTGACACAGGCGGATCATTTTTTCTGCCGCAATCACTTCAGTAATGCTTTTGTTATTATCATTTTTGTGTGTACTTGTGTGTTAGTTTTAAGTTGCAGAATGGTTACATTTTTTGAAGTTCTACAGTTTTAAAAATAATTGGTGAATGAAAGGTTTACCCGCTCCTCGCAGTTCTCAATATGAGTTTTTTGTAGATTTTAATAGTTAATTCGAAATATCTCGCCCTCGCCTTGTGTACAAAGGTGTTTGATTGACTTTTGAACAGTGTATTTGTGTGTACTATAAATCATCCCTTATGTTTTCCGAACGAAAGATTATGCCTTTGTTTAAAATCTAAGAAATGTACATACATAAGTCATAAGTAAAACTTGAGCTGTAGTTTAGGTGTTTAAGCAAAAGCACGTAAATAATATAACAGACATAACGTCTTTAAATATAAAATTATACTTTAATATTTTGTTGAGATAATAAAGAATTTTAAACAAGGAAAATATTTTATGGACTCATATTTTGAAGAATGAATTGCATTACCCCAATGTCCCTTGTTATATGTATAAATAACGTTGATTAGATTCATGGTATAAAATAGACAACGCACTAATAGACAGTGCTTTCACACGAATATATATATTTATTTATTGACACGAAGTGCGGTACATAGTACATACGATATACACATGGAGAAAATAAATTTGTAATTCACACATCAATGGTTTTGTTGATTATGGAATAGTAAATACATATGTATGTATACATATTGTAGTTATAACCAACATTACAAACAAAACTTCCATGCACTTTTTCATATTTAATTAATTAACGTTTTGATTTCAGTTCAAAATTAAAACTTCTACGTTTATACAAATTGCTAAAATACATTTTTTGTAAATAATTTTTCGATACAAAACGTTTTAAAAAACTACTAGACTCTCGCTACAAATATATTTTGACTACACATATATTATGCATAGAAAAGACGAAGAAACACGATTACATTTACGATACGGCGATATAATAATATATTTAATATAGATATACACATTGTTTTCTATAACGAACGAAACGAATTATTCAAGCAATTGATTTCTATTGAAATCAATTTTATGCATGCAGTAAAAAGTAGTACTTTCACAATACTAATTTTGCTACAACTTATTACATAGAATGTGCACTTGGTTTGACAGCTTCTTTAACAAAGATCTCACTCAACTTGCCACAATTTATGAAGTCCATAGTTTCTTATATTTAGTGCTACAATTACACAAAAAATATTCAATATTATGTTGTCGGAAACAAAAAACTTTGAGACATTTTACTGACATTTTTTTCACGAGTAGAGTACAATAACGCAAGTTTGCCATTTTATTGAAGCCAAAAGTGTCATTACACAATA
Source organism: Entomobrya nivalis (assembly GCA_034695485.1). NCBI lineage: Eukaryota > Metazoa > Arthropoda > Collembola > Entomobryomorpha > Entomobryidae > Entomobrya > Entomobrya nivalis. Next base: position 5,140 of record JAQFZH010002995.1, on the reverse strand, counting down.
CACAACTAACCAGGCTGGCATTTTAAATAAATTGATTTCACTATAGCCTCTAGAGTAATTAAAGCCTCTCGCGGTCTGGATATAATGTCATTGACTTGTACAAGTAGCATGACATAGCATCATGAAAATTGCTTATATTCCTAATTGTTATTGAAGTCTACTTTTCGGTCAATCAAGCGTACTGTTCGTTTATAGAGCATGATGAAAATGAGCAGATCACATGAGAATTATAATACAAAGAAAGTTCTACTTTAAAATTGAAAGTCAATTAGGATATCGATACTAATTAATTGCACATAATTCAGTTTGCTTAGGACAACTTGCTAAGACAAAAATAAAGTTGATTGAATGAACTACTAAAGTGGTGAACGACTATTAATATTTTAAACCCTTGGATACTTTACTTGACAGATTTGTGCATCATATGATTTGCTTCATAGCTATTGTAGTTTTCTATTTCAGCCAAAGTACTATAAGTATCTACGAGTTGCATAAGCTTTAGTATCTTCCTCCACGTCCTTTTCCCCCACCACGTCCTCTTTTAAAAGGTACTCCTGCAGCAAGATTTTTTCGCCTCATTTCCAGTCGCTCCAACGGACTTAGGTCAATATGCGGACCTGGCATTTCCAATCTTTTAAGGTCTAAGTAGGGAACTACTGGCGTATCTGGAATGGATAGTAAGTCAGAGCCGTCAGACTCTAGATCTCTCAAAGATCTTGAAGAACCTATGGTAGAGCTGTTGGAAGCTGGAGAACCTGCCCTCTCGTTTCTTTCATGGTTGTGGTGATGATGATGATCGTGGGATATTTTTTTGTAAGAGAAATCAATCTCGTCGGGGAGTTGACAGGATTTTGAAAGTAGTTTTGTGTAAGGATTACCAACAATTTTAGATAACACATCATCGTCATATGTTAATCTTGGTCTTGGCTGATGCTGGTTCTTTTTCCGCATTGCAATGGCAAGAGAATAGGCGTCGTCAATTTCATCCTCGTCGTCTACGTACAGACCAGCACCTGATTCATAAACAACTCTTTCGATGGTTTCGTTGATTGATTGTTCTACAGCAGGATCCATCTTGGGAATAGGCTTGGGTGCCTTTTTAGGTTTGACTTTTGCGGTTGGTGTTGTAGATGTATTGGTACGTTTCGTCACTTTTTCCTCTTTGGTGTCTTTAATTTTCATTTGTTTTTTAGGAGGCTCATGATCTTCAACTGGCGGTTGTAGCTGCTGTTGTTGAGGTACGGTTTGACTTTGGGTATTTTTGATTGATTTTATGAATGCTGGCTTTTTTGGTGTTTTTTTATTAATATAATTGAGTTTTGTCTCTGGAGGTGTTGTCTGGATTCTCTTTGTTTCCTCGTCGGAGTCATATTTCAGAGATGCATAGTGAGAAAAGGTGGTTGGTGATTTTGGGGATATCTTAACAGTCTTTCCTTTCGTTTCAGTGGGCAACACGGCAAACTTGGTTATTGACATATCATCACTTCCAGACGCAGACAGTCCGCTGCTGCTGCAAGATGTGGAGGGTATTGCACATTGAACATGTTTTGCCAACGTTTCTGCCGCCACAGTGGATATTTTATTTAGTCCCTTTTCACCCAATTTGTTTTTAATTGTATTTGCAAGTTGCGACACAATAGCTGCTGGTTCGGGGATTAGTCTTTGAGCTTGAACGGCATTTGCTTTTACATTAACACTTGTTTTATTTGCATTGTCAGTAGTTTTGGTGCTCATATTACTTTGAGAGGTCTGAGAAGTAGATGTTGAGAAGGTAACTAATGTTTTGGGCTTATTCTGAGCAGTCGTTTCAGTTGTTTTTGATTTTTCAGTTTTTTCGAAGGAATTGGCAGTGTTTGTCGTTGTCTCTAGAGTACTCACAACTGCTTGCATAGGTTTTGGCAATGATTTTGAGGCTACCTCTAGTGCTGCTACTGCAGGAGCGGAAACTCCTGTTTGGGAACTTTTCTTCATGTCATTAGTGCACTTGCTATTGTAATTAACAATGTCAGCAAGCTGTGCGGCCATTGGTGATTTGGTGAGTTTTTGTGCAACGTACTTTAATTTTGCATCCATCGCCGCTTTACTAACGCTTTGAACTGTCACAGGGGTACATGCTGTGTTTGTGGAGGGGATTGCAGGAGAAGCAACAACAGGCTTCGGGGCGGATTGAGATTGTTCTATTGACTTTTGAGGAACTGAAACTGGGGTCGGGGAATTCGAGAGAGATGACTGTGGCGAAGCACTATTTTGTGCATTCCCAAGTTTTAACCCACTACCAGAAAAAACAAGACCAGCAGCTGCGGACATGGCCATCATTGTTCGTTTCATACAAAACGGACCAATCTGTCCTGGAGACTTTGTAACGCTGACTTTTTTGACTTGTTGTACTTTATTGTCCTTTTTCGCAGTAACTGCTTTGGATGTTGTTGGCGACTGACCGTCATTTTCGCTTGCGGTAGGACTAGCGTTTTCTTCCACTTTGTCCACCTTTCCAAAGGTCTTTTTCGGGCGATTTATATCCACTTTAGAATGACTTACAGTCGATGTCTGTTGAGCTGTTTTAACTTCACCAGGTTGCTGGGTAACTTGAGAAGGGACATTTCTTTGTCCTACATTCAATTCATCCGTCTCTGTCGAAATTTGGGATTGTAGCTTTTTTGAAACCATGTTAGAGGGTTTCATTGACACAACTGACTTTTTAGCGAATATACTTTCATTAGCCGCTTTAGAAATGGTTTGTTGCTGTGCGGCTGCGGAGTTTTCACGCTTTGCAAATAATGCCTTGCGTTCACCGCTTGCTGGCGTACTTTGCTGCTGCTTTACTCTGGTGAAAGTTGCTGATGTTCTCTTCCGCTGTGTTGGCTGACTGCTGCGAGCTTTCACCGGTTCTTTTTCGACCATTTCAACCTTTTCTTCCTCTGCTTCTTCTGACTCATCATCATCTTCGTCGTCGTCATCCTCATCTTCTACGCTAGAGGTTGTAGATGTACTGCAATACGCTGGCACAGCAGCGGCAGCAGCTACAGCCAAAGAATGATTCAGAGTTCTCTTTGCGTAGCATTTTTTCGAACTTTGTCCTCCAGCTTTCCTGACTGCAACAACAGGAGTAGGCTTACAAATAACCACAGCCTTAGTTTTCTGTTTTTGCTGCTTTGCTTTCGCTGCTGCATTTCTTCGTGCAGCCTTTGAGTAATTTCTAGCCGTTGCTCTTCGTCGAGAAGTTGCTCTATAGTTTCGGGACGCTTGAGAATGTTTAGGACTACCATTTGGTTTCAGTTCATCCACATCCGACTTTAGACCCATGATGGAAGGTCGAGACATTCTTCGGGAGACTAAAATACAGTCGCTAGATCTGATGTGTGGGTTGCATGGAACGCAGTTTGGACACACAGTTACTGTCTCTGGCGGTGGGGCGTGGGTTGCAGTTACACGTATGCATTCTGGGTGGAATCCTGACATACATCTAGTGCATGTCACTGTCACGTCTAAAAATATTCAAGATTTAAATGTTGTTAAATGATTGAGCTAAATATCATGGCGTTTTAATTGTAGTGCGGTGAAATACGGTTTAGTCGTTTACCTTTCTTCTCACAAACTGTACATTCATATCGCTTTTGTTTAGCTTTTCGTCTTTCCACACCAGTAAGACTAAGAGAGTTGGGAGGTGGAGGTGGTTCCAAACTACTAGGATCACTTCTTCTTGATCTCTTGGATCGCTGCATAGAAAGAAACAGAGTAAAATTGAATGTACTTGTGAAAATAGCCAAAACTCCAGCTGCTGCAACGATATATTTGCAAGTGATATGGTATTGCAATGCTTGTAAAATAAGTTAGCTGTCTCTTATTACCCCAGCGTCGTTAGGATCATCTTTGGACTTATATTTCGGGTTTGCCGTTGTCCTGCGTCGCCTCTCAGTTCTCCTGGACTCAGCTTGTGTTTTGAGGTACACCTCTGGTGTAACCAAACCCAACTCGGAAAGAAAGGTTTCCTGTGTAAGATAGGTTTCGGGATGTGGAGGATCAGGATCTGATGTGTACGACTTTTTCCTCCTTTTCTTAACAGGAGGAGACGTTGGAACACGAAAAACTGGCGGTGGTGGTAGCAAACGAGATGATGGTCCTGGAAGCAGATAATATGATGGTACAGGAAATGTACGGGAAGAAGGTCCTGGCAATACACGAGAAGATGGACCTGGAAGTACGCGCGAAGAAGGTCCTGGTATTACACGTGAGGATGGTCCTGGCACTGGAGCTGTCACTGCAATTCTGAAATTACCACCATAGTCAGAATATTATTTGTATGCTGAATGTACGTAGTATTCCATATATAACAACTAACAAATAATAAACAAATCATTTTCGATGGTGTTTACGGTTTCCACTTACTTTCTCTTTGCAATGAGACGTTGCTTGATTTTTGCAGATGTTGTTAGCTTCTTCAGGGATCTGCGTCTCGCTTTGGCCTCCTGTTTTCGCAAAGTCTTGCTTACTCTTTTCATTCGTATTCGGGAAGCAGCAAACGGCTCACAGTTGCTACAGATCCCATTGAATGTGTCTTTCATAACCAGATCGTAGCACTTTCCATCGTTTGTGCAGTTCCATCGTCTCAGTTTCTCCATCAAGTTTCTCTGTAAATATTTTCCATTGCGCAAAAAGGTATAAAGTTTGCTCAATAAGCCCCATATAATAATACTAGCGAATGCTGCTCTCAGGTATATCATCGATTGTACAATAATAACACATAATAAACCCTCAGACAGCTTATCATTTATTTAAACTTTTTAAAATCCTTCAAGTATACCTGTTGTTTGCATAATGACCGAATATCTCTCACGGCTGCTTGAGGGGTCAATGGTTTATAGCCGCCATCTTGAGGGGGTCTCGGTTGATTTTCTGGATCTCGCAAATACTACAAATATTAAAAGAAAAATTCCGATAAAGTAAAGAAACTCATCCTTCAAAAACCCATCTAACACTATATTTGCCCATTAAAGAATACAATTTCCAACACTATCTGATCTTCGTTGGTATTGCACACTTCATTGCTATTAAAACAAAGCTGTATTCAGTCAGTGATTTCATTGTATGCATAATCACACAACACTGCTAGCGTATAGGATTCCGCCTTTCACTTTTTCTT
>JAQFZH010002994.1:0-14898 GCA_034695485.1 Entomobrya nivalis | reverse complement strand
AACCCCCCAAATTTACCCGTTTCCCTTGTATTTACAAAGAACATGGTCAAACTATTTCGAATTGTCATAACTTTTTTTCGTTGTCAACTTATTTCTGTGATTCTTTCAGCATTGTGAAGCTAATAAATCACACAATTATTGTGAATAAACTCTTGAAATTTTAATTCAAAATTACGCCCATTTTGCCCCCAAAGATCTGAGTGTTCGGATAATTAGCGAACAGTCAATTTTTGAACATTTTGCGTTTGGCCGCATATCTCTTAAGAAAGGTGAGCTATCCATACAATTTTTTGCACACTACCTTCTAATATCCTAAATAATATGATATCAAAATGCTGGGGTTCACTTCCCAATATTAACTGAGCTATGAAAAATTTCGGCATGTTCGGATAATTAGCGAAGAGAGTGTACACCGCCGTACCCATTCACGAACAGCTCTTAACGAATAAAAAAAATTGATTGAACGTGAATTGTGTCTCTAAAATTTGTAAAGATATTTTCTTTGTGCTTGATGGATCAAATGAAGAATTATGTGTCATAGGCACTCAAAAATATAATTGGAAATAAACGTAAAGAAGCAAATAAAGGATATTGTTGTCCGAATCACAAGCTATTTGCACTCTATATTAGAACATTAGCAAAAGCAAACCAACATGTTTTCCAAAAGTAAAGTCATAATATTGAAATAAGCCTATGTAATGATATTGTATATAACAAGTTTACATTTTTGAAATCGGTCTGCATTTATGATATTACATACATTTCAAGCAATGTTAGTATTTTACGTACATAAACTCACAGAATAGCTTTAGTTTTGGTTTTCTTGTTTAAATGTACCATAGGTTATATATTTTATAATATGCGATCTTACAATATTGAGTATATTTAAACTTTTGTAAATATTCATCTTGCAAACTCTGCATACTAAGCTTTGCTTATTCAGTGACATGTGAACTTGCCTTCTGTACTACAGGTGACTCTGTCCGGAATAGGAATAAATAAATAACTACGTGCGTTTTACTTTGACTGGTCCATTTTGCCTGATTGGTTAAATCTTACCTTTAAAAGGTTCATAAATATGGATTTATATATATGGTAATGTTACAATTGCATTAGATATAGAACAAAATTATCACTTTTGGCTTGATATTAATTAAATAGAAGGTGACGACGGAACGAGAAGTTGAAATGCAGAATAGACCAGTATGGCATAGTTTACGTTCATGTTTTATGGGTTCACATATCAGCTTCAAACTTTTGACGTACAAAAGACACAACCGATATGAGACAGACAGTGACCAATAAAATATGGTAAAAAGCCGCGATTCAAATGTTGTTTAATAATAGTTCACTTGGATACGCCATATAACATTTGAGGAAGGAAGCGCCCGAAATCATATGTAGTAAACTCTAATAACCAAGTTGCTCAAATAACGATTTGAGTTAAATAGTGCTGACCAATGCTTTAAATAATTTTTGTAGTCGATTTCTCTCAAATTGCACACTTAGCTTATTTTAATTCACATTCAGCATTAAATAAAATTTACACAACTTGTCGAATTAATTTGATCGTTTGATTTACTGTAGCTTGTTTACTTCGAAGTATGTATGGTATGGTAACTAATGTAAAAATATGACAATTTGTCTATAAATTTGCTGAATGATGCTTGTAAAAGAATTGTAACGTTTAAGAAGTAATTACATACTGTGCATAATAGGTGCCTAACCTAGAGTAAACTCGAAGGAAAACCCCTCTTACGGTGCTAACGATGAATAATATTTTAATTCCAACTGGTTAAGACCCAACCCCTACCTTAATTCGTTGACTAAAGCAAAAACGTATCACGTTTGCATGGCTAGCAACGTGACTGTAAATTTTCATTTCGCCCCATGAACACATAACGACAACGAACTTAATGAAATCAGATAAAAGGCAAAGTAAAGAGTCCAATTGATTTTCCATATAAAATGTTATAAGTCCAATTAATTTTATTACAGAATTTTTAGCTCAAAACACTTAACGTTTGCACGCAAGGAAGGTATGCTGTAGGAATGCTGCCAAACACTTAAAGTTTGAATTAATGGGTCATCGCCTGATTGACCCGTATTGTTTCTCAAAGCACAAACCATTAGCTATTTTATAACCATTAGCTTTTATATTTAGCTTTATATATCATTAAGCTTCAAGAAAAACGTGTTTCTAGCGGTCATGATGAATTATATCTTAATTCCAACCAGATGGTGTCATTTTTCTAACGTATCACGTTGACAAAATAAAAAATCTTTAACATATAACATGACGGGCAACGTGACTATAAACTTTTCGTAATTGCACATGAGCATTTGAAAACAGAACTTTGCGTTACGAACTTAATCAAATCGATTCAGAGGTAAGCTTACGAGGCCAATTTATTTTCCTTTTAACATATTAGAAAGTCAATTAATTGTATTATGGAACATCGAGCTTTTAAACACTTAATTTTTTGCAAGCAACAAAAATATGATATTAGACACCGCCAGCCATTATGGTCTAAAATCGTTTCCCATCAATACTATCTTTTAAAGACTTGTGGAACGACAATATATCGACATGTATTGTTATATCAATCATCACCCTATTGACGCAAAAGATGTTTCCTAAGACAAACCATTAGCCGTTTGATAACTTTTCCATCAGTCAAATAAGTCCTACAGTTTATTTTCACTAAGAGAAATAGTTAAAAGGAATAAGTTAGTGCTGTAACAGGTTTAACCACCCAAGTAGTTAAACCCAGACGTTTGCATACTTTTACACAGCAGCCAGTTGTTCTAGATAACTTGACAGCACGACTTGTATCTGTAGTGACACTGTGAAACTCATCGGATCATTGCAACATCAAGTTTATAGCAATCAATATTTTTTTAAAAGAATTTGTGGCTAATTTACGTGTCGCTTATTTGTTAAAGTTTGAAAATAAAAAAGCAAACAATCACAGGAAACCGAGCACAAATCATCTCATCATTATCATGGGCCTCTACATGAAACGGGTTCGTCTTTGATGGGTTCTTGTTCGAAATTTGTGTTTAAGAACTGCATTCTAATTTGCTAAAGTATACAGATTTTTTCATTAATTCAATTTTCTTTTATTCCTTAGGCAATATGCAACATGCTTAATCTTAAACTCAACCGGAGGAGACCAACTCTTAAGTCATTGTACTCGTTACAGTTACGGATTTTCAACATATTCACTTTAAATAATTTCCCATATAAACTTAAAGAAAGTCAAACAGACACAATTCACATGGAAACAAAGCCGGGTTTTAAGTTAAAGCTGAAATTGATCTTGTTGGTCCACGTTCTGGTTAATTTGATTAGAGGAGCAATTCTAGTAAATTCTTCACTTTTGAACAACATTGCAATTACTGGAAAGCAGCTGATGAAAATCGACTTTTGGTTTTATGATTTATTTTTGGGAACTTCAATGTGTATGTTTCCATTGTGCAAAGGCAACGAGCTGACAACAATTGTTAACAGTTTATTTAATATCGAATTTGTGAGACAGTCTCATTGCTTAAAATTTATAATGCAGAGTTTAATTAGTTTAAATTTTATACTTGTGCAATACAGTATAACAACATTTCTTTCAACTAATGATCCCATTATTTTATACTTACAAGAAAACGACAAAAACTTTCCAGTCTCGTATAAAACACTAGTGATAACTCTCAAGTGTTACAATGGCTGGAACTACTTGTATCGTATCAGCCTTGCTCTTTTTTTGGTGTATGAAATAATGCTGTCAAGTTATTTTGCAACTGTGCTTTTGATAAAAAGAATATTAAGTCAACAAGAAAAGCATGGTGCTGCTACTGTCCCATTTTTTAAACTTAAGCAATCGTCTTTAGAATACAAGCAGATAGTAATTTACGCAGAAGTTATCAACAATTGCTTTCGAAGTACGGTTGCTCTACCATATAAAATAATTATAATCATTCATGGTATTCTGTTGGGAGTTTCTGTTCTAAGTAGAAATTTCCAATCGGCCACAAACAAAGGGACATTTGGACTAGAGTTTCTCGAATTAATACTCCTATACTCATTTGTCGCAGGTGTCTTTTCCATTCCAGGAATGGCCAACAAAGCAAGTAAAAGAGTTAAGCTTGGCTGGAAAAATATGCTAGCAGCAAGAAGGAAAAACGCTAGTTGCTCAACAAAATTGTTGCGTGAACTCAACCGTGATGTCAAAGCAACCAGAGATATTCGATTTTACTTTGGGGAACTTAATTATTATGAAAAAGATACGTGTGCCAATATTTTAAAGTTTATGTTGGATAGTACAGTAAGTTTAGTACTATTGATGTAAACTCTGTAAGTTATTTAAGACAAATAACTAAGAATAAATAAAATGGCACAGTATACATTTGATTTATAGAATCATAAAATTAGATGTCACCCTTTTATCAAAAATAACAAATACAAAAATAAATGTTTAAATAAATATTCAAAATATTTGAGTAGTACTAAATCAAATACAAAAGTAAACTTATAGTACATTATCAAAATTTCTTTGTTTAGGAGTAAATGGAAGTAAAATAAATATACTTACTAATTGTATGTATTAGATGATAATGTATTAACTTTCCCTGTATACCGATATAATTAAATTAGTAATCTATATATTGATCGATGACATTTGAAATAAATTGTATCTATATTAAGCAAAATCCTCATAAAACAAGCTGCAAGATAAAACACGTTTACGGTAGTCACGATAAATAATATTTTAGTTCCAACCTGGTAGTGTCATTTTCCCAACTTTTCACGTTGACTAACGATAAAAGTAAAACAATCATTATCATATAACATGACCAACAACGTGACTATGCAGAAACTTTTCATAAGTTAACATGCTCTCATAGTCTTTCCATAACGAATATAATGAAATCGGTTAAATTTACATCAAAAAGACCGCTTTATTTTCCTTTTAACGTAATACAAAATCAATAAATTTTATTATACAATCTTAAGAATTTAAAACACTTTAATTTTGCACGCAACCAAATTATCCTATTGGAATGCTTCCATACACTTAACCCTCTTCGGTCAAATAATGGGTCGTTGTTGATTAATAACGTTTTCCCTCAATACTATCCTTTGAAAACTTATTGTATAGCATTAATATTTTAACATATAATTTTGAATCAACCATTACTCTAGGGTTTCCTAAAGTACAGACCAATAGCAGTTTTATATCCTTTTCATAAGTCTACACAGTCAGACATTTAATTTTCACTTGAGAAAATAATTGGCAGCAATAGTTTCTAACTAATAATGAATATCCTGTTATATAACTTCCATCAATATTTGCAACATTTTACACAGGAACCACTTGTTCTAAATAACTTGACAGGTTGACGTGTGTCTGTGCCAATAATTTGAGACACACATCGGAGATTGTCACATAAGCTTTTAGCAAACACTATTTTTGTGAAGATTTGTAGCTAGTGTTGATGTTACTTAATTGTTTAATGACAAAATTAAAATGGGTCTCTACCTCAATGAGTTACGTCATGGATGCGTTTTTGTTTGAAATGCGTGCCTATAAATTACATTCTAACTTTGATAAAGAATACTTAACATGATTAATATATTTTTACATTAATTCGACTTCCTTTAACACCAAAGGCATTAAGCTCAATGCTTGGTGCTAAAATGAACTGGAGGAAACGTGCCCTGAAGTCACTGTATTCGTTGCAGTTATGAATTTTCAACATTTTCACTTTGAATAATTTCCCATATAAACCTAAAGAAAGTGAAAAGGACACAATTCACATGAAAACAAAACCTAGCTTTAAGTTTAAGTTGAAATGGATCTTGTTGGTTCACATTCTGGTTAATTTGAATAGACGAGCCATTCTGTCCAAGTCTTCACTTTTGAACAGCATGACAATTACTGGAAAGCTATTGATGAAAGTCGACTTTTGGTTTTATAATTTTCTCTCGGGCTCTTCAATGTATATATTTCTCTTGTGCAAAGGCAACGAGCTAACTGCAATTGTTAATAGTTTATTTAATATTAAATTGTTGATTCAGACAAAAAGCTGAAGATTTGTTATGCAAGTTATAACCATTACAAATATTCTGCCAATTCTAGCTACTATAAACGCACTATTTTCGGTTTCAACTAAGGACCCGATAATTTTATTATAATAAAACGTCGAAAAGTTCCCAAGTTACCATGTCATTCACGAAGTTCCTTGTGAATTTTTTATTTTGGCGATTAACCTTAATTTGTCCGTCCTTTGTTTGGACACTGGAAAAAGAAGGCAAACTTTGGCTGGTTTTAAATTGCTATAGAATTTACACACAGTAGTCCATGCCGTGGACCAGAAGTGTTAAACAAATGACAACCTTAGAGCAATTTTGCTTTTTAAATACAAAACATACTGGAAGGCGGTGGTAATACGTCAGATTTCTTTTTAAATGCTTAGGGGAAATATTGCATGGGTTCGTGGCTTTGGTATTGCCAAGGGTCACATTAAATCACACAAGCAAATCACAGAAAATAAGACAAACTACATGATTATAACATCTAACAATAACATTAGAATTATATCACATAGATGTATGACATTTTGACAAGGAATTAATAACATTATGTAAATAATAATATAAAAAGTTGAACTATTATAAATCTCAAAAAAATCGCCAATATGTTTGTAATGCTTTTTGTTGAAATACCGAAAGCTACTTTATAAATATTTAGTAATTATAAGTGCTACCTGATTTGGCCATTATTTTATTTGTTGGTATGAGTGTTGACCTCAATTTTTTTATTCCGTCCACCAAGAATGTTTGATACGAATATTAAGGTGTAGAATTAAAATACAGTTTGATTTTTTCTTTGGATTTTTTTTTTGTATTTTGCGATGTACGAAACCAAGTAAGTGGACTTTTTATATGCCAAACTTGTGGCATAAGATGAAGGTATAAGGACAAAATATCTATTTATTAAATACATCCTTACTTTTTTTCCTAAAAGGCAACAGGTTTGTTGGTAGTTTATTAAGACAAAAGGAATAAAAGTAGGTTTATTTTGGACCACCTCATGCCTGCATTGGTTTGCAATACGAATCTGAATATAGAAGCTCAATATAAACATGCATCTTATATGAACAAATTAACATATTTATTTGTCATAAATTGGCAACCTGCATTTTTATCTTCTACACTAACTAAAAATACATTGTTCACGTTGCTTTTCCACCTTACCTAAGTCCGGATTAAAAATTTAATTTAAGTACCAAAAGCGATTTTAGTGTCAACATAATTCCATTATGATGTACCTTAACATTCCGGGTTATACAACGAGCATAAGTTTAATAAACTTCTGATAAGCAAAATATATCGTTGCATGTTGAACTAAATCAGTAAACACATTACGAAAATTAAGATGCGCATATGTAGTAAAGAAGAGAAGAACCAGGTATTTCCGCAAATTGGACGTTGAAACATTTCTTTAATTTGCGTGCTGCTATCGTGTGCACTTAAGGTTGTTACTCGAACTAACTAAGGTCACAGTGCTACAAAAATCACTTATACATACACATTTGTTCGTCAAGACCTTAAGCTCAACTATGCTTTACCTGAAGCAGCACGCCAAATCAAGAAATGTTTCAACGGCCAATTTGCGGAAATGTCTGGTTCTTCTCTTCTGTGCTACATATTATCATAAACATAATTAATTAATCCTGTAAACATTTTGAACCCAGGAGAATTTTGTTACTTCTGTTCAGTAGAAGACATGTATATACTTCTTTACATGCTTTATCGTTACCTAAATATTGAAATTGCAAAAATCTTTGTGTATTTGTTTAAAATGTTAACTAAATTAATAATTTTAAGTTAAGTTAAGGACCATACATCTTAACAAAGCTTGACGATTTACTGGACGTTGTGCAACATTGTACATTTGTATCCATTCAATCATATCAACAGTTCACATGTGATATTAACGACACGGAATCGTTTTGTAACAAATTTTCACAAACTGTCCAGCAACAATACGAATCCCCTATAGTCTCCTATTTCGCGCACTCAACATTTTCAATATTCCACATTTCTATTGGCCCACTTCCACTAGCAAAGCGATGGCACACTCAGTGTACTGTTTGGATCCAATATGATATATTTTCTATATCACGTTCACTCATCACATTGAAGCCCGACCTTTTTATTCTGTATTCAGATTTAGACAATCTGACATACGAGTTTGAAGGATGGGAATGGAAAAATAAAGCGTCATGGTTACGAGTCTTAGAACCTTGGTTTCTCAATCCCATGACCATAATTCATGCGAACCCTAACTCAACTATGATCGAAATAATATGTACGTATTGCAATACAGAATATTTGGTAAAACATCTCGTAGTAGTGAAAAATGTCCCAAAACCATTTATTCCGGATGTCTCAAATTTCAATCACGAATTTAATAATAAAAACCTAAACCTGCACACAATATGGTCTGAAAGATTCAACAATGCATATAAGCAAGATGAAGCAAGATTGGCCAGCAAATCATGTTACCAATATCCAGATATATTTTTTGTTGAGCACCAAACATGTGCTTTGTATCTGTTAGCTAAAAAATAAATTTCACAATTTCATCGTTTGGAAAGTTTTACTGGTCTCCAAATATTAACGTTAGAGCACCAGCTAGTTCAGTCAATCTACAAGCTTTTAGAATATGGCTACCATACTATAAAGGTGACCATTTGTGACACTCGGTTCCTTATGGGGGAGGAGAACGAGCATCCGACCTGATTCGGCAATGGGTGGGCGTTAATTTCTTTCATGAAAATAAACCTAAAATTAGAAAACACTGTTGTTTTATTTAAACAAAACAGAATTAACTTTATTTCTCTGTTTTCATAATAAATACTTTTACAATAATTATTATGACTTGGGAAACTATAATTGGGAAGACTGAAAAAGCCCAATTAAAATAGTCCCGAATTAAATGTGATGTAGTTGCTAAATACTCCTAGGAGAACTATTTGATGCTTCTCCATCTCTGGCTAAAGAACAACTCATACTATAAAGGTCGCAAGCAGATGACCCTAGAAGATGCGGCTTAAGATGTGGGAGAGCTCGTTCTGAGATTAACTGGAGGATGACGTGGGTATCTGCTGTGTTGTGGCCCCGGTGTAATTTTAAATACTGCAACTCCATTTCCATTGCAAACCGTGGAAATGGTTCATTTGCTGATTTTCTTCGGCAAAATAGTTTCTCCAGAGCTGCATTATGATCTGCTGGAGTTCCATACATGTTGATGAAGTGAGTTTGAAATTCATCCCAGGTGGAGATTTGGAGTTTTGTCCGTTGCCACCATAAGTTGACTTCCTTGTGTTGTGAGAAGATGCTGGCGAGGTGACACAATCTGTCATGGTACGGAATATTTTTCTGATCCATGTAGTGTGATAATTCCTCCAAAAAAAATTCTGCTGTGTTCATTGTTGGATCAAATTTTGGAGGTGGTAAGTGAGTGTTGCTATAAATAATATGTTGGGGTGACGCGGTTTGTTCACGTCCTCTTCTTCTTAAATATAATGCATCACAGCCTCTGGTGGGCGTGATATTGTTGCTGGCAGCTGACATGTAATGAGTCGACACTGCTGACGGTGATGTTGCTAACTGTTGAGGGTGCGTATTATGAACTACTTGGGGAGCTGGTGATAACTGCGCCCGCACGATCTCTGTAATTTTATGATGCAGTGGACGTGTGATTCGCTCACCAGTTATGTAGTCCTCCATTTCGCCAATGTCTTCCATGAGATGTTCCAAATCTCCAGCAATCACCTCTTGTGTGTGGAGATACTCGTCTTTAAGTTGAGTGAGTTGGGTCTCCAGTTGTGGCAATTGTTCGGAAATCGGCTGAATACGTGCATTGAGAGTGGTGTAAACATGTTCTGTGAATCCTCTGGCGTCCTTGGCAATGTCAGCAAGATCTCCTTTTGTCTGGATAACCAGCTTTTCCAGGTCGTTGCGGAGCTGGTGGATTGCTGCTGATGACTCCATTAAGGATTTGTCTTGTGATGCAGACATTGAGTTTGCGGTACGCCCTTCTGGTGGGTTCTGGGGAACATGGATCTGGGAACGCCTCCTTGATTTATATGGGGGCGTAAAAACCATTCATTAAAAATTTGGCTCGTTTTTATGATCATTATGTAGACATAATGTAACAACATCATCGAAATTAGAGGAAGTAACGCGAAAAGGTAAGGAGGTTGAATGTAGATTTGAAGCCCCTCCCACAGCTGATATATAATGAACATGTTAACTTTTTTTATGATTGAACACTGTTCACTTTAAAGTTTTGTAACTGAGGAAAGAAGTGTTTTTTACTAAGTTCACAGTTCTTCTGAAGTTCACTGTTGTACTTTTATTAGTACAGAGCAGGGAATTCAGGCTTCCGTAAAACGGGTATTTGTCACCATTTGTGACACTCGGTTTCTTATGGGGGAGGAGAACGAGCACCTGACCTGATTCGGCAATGAGTGGTCGTCAATTTCTTTAATGAAAATAAACCCAAAATAGAAAACACTGTTGTTTTATTTAAACAAAACAGAATTAACTTTATTTCTTTGTTTTCATAATAAATACTTTTATAATAATTATTATGACATGGGAAACTATAATTGGGAAGACTGAAAAAGCCCAATTAAAATAGTCCCGAATTAAATGTGATGTTGTTGCTGAATACTCCTAGAAGAGCTATTTGATGCTTCTCCATCTCTGGCTAAAGAACAACTCATGTCTTCTTCATGGTCACGGTCAAGTTTATATGTTGCTTGTGCTCGCTGCTGGAGTAGAGTTGGGGTTATGCGAGCATATTGGATCTGGTACAATATGAGGGGCTATATAGTTCAAGACGAATTTGCTTTTATGTCTGCATCACTCTACACGAATTTTACACTAAGTAACGTCTACTTTGAGCCACTGGCTGTATCCAGCTGGCTTTTAATTGTAGTTTTGGCCGGTTCACTAATAGTTCTACTTACTTTTACACATCTCTTTCGAAAAACGTCAACAAATACTGTTACTCGACTAATTTCGGACATGGTATTTGCATCAAAAAATTTAATTGATCAACCCACCAGCATATGCGACACAAATGGAACAAATTTGAAAGTAAATACTTTGATTTTGTGTTTGTGGAGCTTCTGCTGCATGCACGCAAACCATGTTTATAAAGCAGCCATGTTTTCGGGTAGTCACTTTCAGGAAAATATCGAATACCCTACAAACGTCTATAAAACGATTGAATCTTCTTGGGAAAAACACACTTCAAAAGGATTTCTCCTAAATGGAAATGAATCCTCAGTATGCTATCTACATGACTTGTCAACCGGTTATAGAAACAAGACGAATATTCTCAAAAAAAATCACAAAAGACGTATTTTGTAATATAAGGAGGTACGCTTTGGATACTGCTTATGACCTGAACGAGTGGCCTTTTGCTGAGTTTCCATCAAAAAGAAATGGTTCCGTAAAATTGGAAAATCTTATTTTAGTGGATCCCTTGACAAATCTCAACAACATAAGAATAGGTTTAAACGCAGTGAACTCGAAACTTAAATTGTCGCCAATTTATAACGTGCCAGAAGCTATTGTTCCCCTTTTCTGGACGACTGATGGCGGAGGTGTAGTTTCACGTTTGCTTAATGATGGATTACGAGCAATATGGGAATCGGACTAGAAATATTTTGGAATTAAAATGAGAATCTGGTGTACAAAATGCAAAGCATTGATTATATTTTTAGAATGTACAGCGATTTAAATGCAACATCTAGAGCTCATCCTGTAAAAACAAGTGGAAGCTACCTGTTCGCCTTAACTAACGGGCAAATCATTTCCTATGATTATATTCCTATACCGGGGTCTGTGTATTTGGAAGGACTTAGGTATATTTCTGGATTTCTTAGTGTGTCAGTACTTTCTTTTGCTATTGAGTGTTTATTTGGGAAACGAATTTCACTACAACAGCTCAACGTGTTTTATAGGAGCATTAAAATTTATGGAAAATATTATTTTATCGTTGTAATTTTTAAAGTGAAGTTTTTATTTCGAAGATTTCTTAGATTATTTAGAAGTAAACTCACAGAAATTTTCTTTTAAAACTGGCTTGAATACTGCTGGATGCCATTCTTCTCATAAGATTTTATAATATATTTATTTGAACCTTACATTTTAGTTATACATTATTTTAGTGAAACCTATGTATAATTTTTAACCAAATGCATTTATTCTATTATACTCTCTACTAAATTACTTAGTTCTATAAAAGCATCAAACTAATAGTCTGATTAATTGAGAACTCCTCGAGTGACAAAGGAGTCAACGGCTCCACGAAATTTGTATTTCCAATGTACAACTTTACCAGCTTACATGAGTTTAAATAACGTCGAAACCATGAATTGTGTACCTTTCCATTCTGCATTTTCACCTCAAACGCATATTTTGATGCTGTATATACATTCGCTAAACTGGTAAACATGGTTACAAGAACAATGCAAGAGTTAACTGCACAGAATGAGAAAAAAATGAGCATGCATAAAGGTAGCTTAATTCCAAAGTTGAAGCAAGCATATAAGCTTATAGTGTGGACAAATACTACACACACTACATCAACGGCTATCATGTAACATGAATACAGCCTCCGATATTCAATGGACATCACTTCAATTTCCCTGTACATTAGACAAGTGCGCAAATCCACTTTTCCTTTTAATGTCATACTATTTTCAATTTTGTTGCCTGCCAGTAGAATATAGCTTTTCAAGCAATATGTTTTGGTCAGTAGGACCAATGTAATATGGAAATAGCTTCCACTCACAAGAAAACTCCAAACCAAGTAGTTTACAAGAAAGACTAACGCTTTCGTCCAAATTTCATAAATCGACCAAGTTGCTTCCAAATCTGTGCCTATTTGCCCTCCACATTGCGTATCAACTATCCAATAGCCACCCAAATAGGGAGGCAGGCATGGGTTTCGAATTATGTCCGCACTGCAGAATACAGGCACAAACACACAGGAAAGCTCGCTGGTTTTCATAAAAAGCTTTGTGATTTTGCTACCATCGGAGTTACCATGGGAATTCGAGTTTTGACCTTTAAATTAAACAAAAATATTACAGTTTTACAAAAATTAATTATTACCTTTGATTGTCTTACAGTTTCTCTGATTTTCAAACAGCAGCATTCCATTCAAATAGGAAATAATGAGTTCTGCTTTGGTCGGAAAAACATTATGATTGTAAACATGGAGTAGCATACAGCTGATTAGAAACAAAGTGTGTAGTTTTATAAAGACGTTGGCTGTCTTCCAAGTCAATATTATTTGCAAGGCAACCAGCAAAGAAAATATAACGCTTGTGAATAGCTTAGCCGTGTATATATCCCGCTTTCTTTTGGACTTCAGTACAAAGCGGTTTTGTTTGGTATTCCACTGAAAAAGCAAACTTCCAAATAAATCTGTCGCTTTCATATGACTTATGAGAAATTGAAGAACGTTTTCTGACACAAGCATTTTAAAATGTGTGCGATTAGGATTTTTCAATGGAAATAAAATTCGCGTTTTGAAATTTTTGGTGTAAGTCTTAATGTGAAATAAGTTGTTTTTAATTTAAAGAGTTCCAAACTGTAATGATATACGTTTCTAACTTGTTAAAAACCGAATGGATATTTTTTTTCGGTTTTCGTATCGTTTATATAGATAGGAATTCATTAAATATTAAGACGTATTTGTCTTTTAACTAACTTACGTATAGGAAAAGTATTGTGCTTGTCCAAGTTCAGTTATAAAAATGAATTTTGATGACTTTACGAGCTTCGGCATATCTTTTCATGGCTGTACACACAGCTGCAGTACAAATATTCGACATTTTGAAACATGTGAGTGTTTAATGAACGTTTTCAAGACATGTGAATATTTTCAAGCGTTTTTTTTGACATGTGAGTGTCTACTTGGCACTTTTAATTAATCACGTTTCAGGGAGAAGACATTAGAAATTTAACTCCGTTTCATATAATCTAATAAAATATTCCAGATAACAATGCTTTCCTAAGGCTGAGTTTACCCAGGGCTTTTAAAAAGTTTTATTTCTATCTCCAAGGGTTTCCCGAGTATTCAGGTCTAATACAAAGTCTGTATCTAACAAAATTAAGTTGCACCTCTTTAGCATATAAATCATTAATGCTTGTCTGGATTTGTAGTGAACTTTTTAAAGCATAGAAACTAAAAAAGCAATTGTCCATGTCGTAGACTAGAAATACTAAATTATTTATAACCTTTGCGCATTTGTGGTATCAAAAAGCGAGATAAACTCTTAGTTTGAGATCAAATAATTCATGCGATCTTGGGATTGGTAATGCAATAATTTGATATTACGGATAGGCAAAATTATACCATATAAATTTTTGTAAGAAATTTGTGGCAAGATTACACTAACGTAAAGTAATATATTTAAAAAACTATTGGTTTGCAAGGACCTTTTAGCATTTTAAATGAGAAACTAACAAACTTGCCTAAGACCTTTGCAAGAAGTATTATATTTAAATGTTCGTAACGATAAAGGGATATTTAGTATGGTCACCTTGTTGTTCATGTTATACATATGATTATGTTTTCTGCAAAAGTCAACCCATTCAGCTGAAAACGTGTCATTAACTGCTGGATCGAAATTCAGAAAAACGTTAGCTAGCTAGCTCTTGCACCCTATCCCTCGCTATCCAACATTGACCGTTAGGTTTCTCTCTAATTCAGAAAAAAAAGTGAAAACAGATAGTTCCGTCTAGCTAGTAGAAAGTCGTCTAGGGGAAAAGCCAGCTGGCAATTGGGTTTGGGACAAGCAGACTAA
>JAQFZH010002993.1:0-14899 GCA_034695485.1 Entomobrya nivalis | reverse complement strand
ACAGTGATTTAAAAGGTTGAATGAATATTAGAAAAATATTTACGATGCTAAAATTTATATAATCTCTGTATACTCACACCCGATCCTGTTTTTACACCAAAAATTTTTTTTTCACGTCTACCAACTTATCATATGATGCCAGTCACTTTTTCTTGTCTACTTCTTCTTGGGAAGAAAATCACACCACTTGTATCCACCCAAAATAGTGAAATATGTTTTTTATATGCACGAGATTCACGAAACACCGAAACCGAAGATCGTGTGTCTTTGAACAAGATGATGATATGTATGTGTTTCGCTCTTTCAGTGGCGTTGCTGCTGTGTGTAGAGGGATGAGTGTGGTAGCATTTTAAGAGAAAGTAAAAGTGAGTGAGAAAGAGAGAGAGAGAAAGATAGTGAGTGTGAGTGGCAGTAAAAAGTGCTCACTACTGAATATTTTAGCACTTTGTAAAGTGACTCTACATGTTTCCATCACATCATCCATTCTCATCATCATCACCATCTTTATACGTCTTCTGCTACTTTTCTATTTTTCCCTGCTCCTTCTCTATTACTGTATCAGCCACTGTCTTATTCATCATCATTTTGTCGTTAAAAAGGAAGAAAAAAAACTTTGTTTTTCCCCCTTTTTACAACAAGTTTATTAAAATGAATGATTTTTGTCTTATTCATCTTCTCATGCTTTGTCATAATAATGGATATTGTACGCATACAAACACTTAAAACGTGTGTAGACGCGGTGTGAAAACTAAACTTATATTTTTTTATTGTCAACTCGAAAATTCTTCTTCGTCAAGAAAATAATGTGAAGAATGTGGAGGAAAGCCAGAGATTTTTAATTTTTTTTTGTACCGTCGAAGGGGAAGTGTTTATCTGTCAACTCTGTTAGCTCAATGACGATGATGATGACAGAGGCTTCAGTTTATATTGTCATTATACTTTTATTACAACAACTTTTATTCCAATTTTTGACTAAGATATGCATACATATACAAGAATGCATATAGTGAGAGACATGACGGCATGGTAGATAACTGTTCCCAGTATGCAACTTCCTGTATGCCTTTTTGATGATGGTAATGGTTGTGGTAAATTGGTGAAGGAATATCCATCCATACATATATACGGCTTTGCTTTATTCTCCTTCATTTTCCACGGTGGGTTGACTTGACAGGAAGAATTCCATCTAAAAAGGATTTTACCCACTTTTATTTTTCTTTATCACCCGCGGCCAAAAAACCTCATGGTTACCAAGCTGCTATTATAGCTGTTATTACATACCCATACTATATTTCATGTGTGTGTACATTAACCTGTCTATGTGCATTGCGCTTCTTCTCTTCCTAGTTGGCTTGATGATGGTAGCCCTGTCTTCCTGTTTATACTGATTTAGTTTGCTTGGGCTAAACTTTCCCCTTGTTTTACAGAATGATTGTTTTTCTTTTTTGTTTGAATAAAACAATCCATTCTATCCAAGTTTTCTTTTAAAACAAAAGGATTTTCATGCTGATCAGCAAAACAATATGTAAAAATACAAAAAAATACTGTAAATTTTCCTTTGTTTAAAATATTCAAAAAAATAAGGCTGACAAATCCCCTTTCTTTTGCTTTATTTTGAAAATCCATGTACATGGAAATAAATCAACTGAACTATGCTGACTTGTAGTCTTTTTTTAAGTAACGTTGCATGTGAAGTTATAACCTTTCCTTTAATTACACTTATCGAATAGCAATGAAGTTGTGTTACAATGTGTTTGGGTATATGAATACTATTTCCTGGTAATTTTCTCAAACTATAACGACATTATATTGGCACTACTGGTATGCATTTAGTGGAAGTATGTATGTATATTGACTTGTTTTTATTACCTTGCTTTGTTCTTACGTGTCAGTATATTGCCCGCTTGAGGCTGTAATGAGCTCCATTTATTAGACATTGCTACTACCACGGTCAATGGTCTATCTATCTACGGTGACATGATTTAAGTTGAATTGAATTGTGTGGTCTGTAGTAAGTAGTGTAGTGGTTTTGTAGACGAGGAACGCCTAAAAACTCAACTCAAGAGAGCCATGTAACTTCTCTTCTTTCTATCTATATGGAGCTTAATTAAATGAATTGAAGTGGTCAGAGAGAGTGACAGTAGCTTTGGAAGAGGTGGAAATCTACTAATAATTAAAAGACTGATGGCCTCTTTCAATCAGTCATCATCATCATCATTACTACCAATCTATTAGCAGTGTGCACTAGTAGTGTAGGTTTATAATAGCAGTTACTTTTTAAGAAAAGGGAGAAAGCTGATTTCCTGTCCTTGTTTACTGCCACAAGTAACCACCTGGAAAAATGTCCCATACTCCCTTACCAACGTCATCCATAAGTCAGGAAAGAGCAGGATCACGATGATGATAAGCACATTAGCAATCAAAGAAAAACACAAAAAAGGGATGACCAAAAGCAGAAATAGAAGGTAATGGTTGGTGGTTGGAGAGAGAATTGGTTGTGCTGGGCTTGTGATAAGGCCATGACAGTGAGGGAAATAATAAAATCTATTTTCTTCTTCCTTTTTTCGAAAACATAAATTGTGGACTTGATGAAATGGAAAAGGTAGAAATGGACAGATACTTGGAAACGCATTTTACTCCAATTACCGCCACCACCTCTAATGCCGTTATAACTCCATATCCAACTGATTTTTTTTCTCTTACTGAAGTCACTCGCTCTCCAATAAAGTTTGTCTTGTGTTTTTACGTGATGTCTTTTATATGAGCTTTCAACTTTAGCCACACACACACACTCACAGCAAAATACACATATACTTTCTTTAGTACCAAAGAAATTTATTGATACCTTTAAAAAGTATTTTTTGATGTTGCAATATAATCCATACATACCTGCATGGTGGTAATGTGTATACTGCACGTACGGACGTGCTAAAAATCTGGTAGTTGTGAAGAAAAGTGAATGGAAAATGGGTTTGTGCACTTTCTTTTTCTGCAATAATAATAATAATGGACACAGAGTTGAGTAACAGGAGAAAACTTGGTTAGCAGCTTATCAGTATCACCGTTTCTGTACCTTGGCAATCTCAAAAAAATGAAGAAATGTGGGGTTAGAGTCACTTATTTTATTTAACCAAAACACAAGTAGTGGCTAAGGCGGAAAAACAAAATAAGCTATGTTCCATTTTTACACAGACACCTGTACACTACACTTTTAAACCAGTTGATTGAAATATATTTATTGTAAAAGAGAAAAAAGTTTGCACTAAGGGAAAAAAAGAATGTTCAGGCACTCTATGTATTTATATATTTGTATGTCTACAAAAAATTCATGCTGTTGGCTATGCTTTAATGAGAGTGGTTCAAGTTGGCTGTATGTGATCGGAAGTAATGAGTACCCCGTAGGACAAGAAGGAAAGATACGTATATAAAAAATAGTGAAGGATAAGTTATGTCAGTATATAAACTTCGTATCCAAAAAGGGTTTTAAATTCAAGAAAAAGTAGAGCGGTTTTTGAAGGGCCATTTTCTTTACAGATTTTCTAACATTAAAATGCATACATACATGTAATTTGTGCGGGCAGCTTTCTGGGTACTTTCACGCTCTAATAAATTCCTTGACTGACTCAATACGGTAAGGGTCCATTCACCTATTATGTTAAGTAATTCAATCTCCTTGACTTGTTAGAAATGCTGTCATCGGGTGGGTCTCTCTATGTTGTGGTTTGAAGGGTTGAGCGTAATGATTGAACACACCATTAACAGAAAATTGAATCATGATAGATGTACAAGTATCTATGTAATGGATATATGTATAGTTTATATGGCTGGTTTGGCAGTGAATTGAAATTAATACGTTTGTGCAGTCAAGTTAGATCAGAAGAAACGAACGAACCAAACCGACAAATAATGAGTTTTTTCCATCAAAACCAAACAACCTGGTTTTCTCGCAAGCAGTGTAGCAAGCACACCGACGACGGTGGAATGGGGATATGTGAATCGAATAGTGATATTATGTTGGTGCAATAATCCTTTTTAAATATACCTCAGAACAGGCCACATAAAAATCACAAAAGTGTACACATGTATTTTACTCACTTGAGAGTCAGTCGTCGTCTTCGTGGTATGCATGACGAGGCCTTTTTTATTATTATAGCTAGGAGACAAAATATGTATATCTGAATTGGTTTGCATATTGAGCAAAGGATGTGTTTTTGCACGTGGACATATTTTTTTTAGCTTGTAGGCTATGTTTGTACAATAATTTGTTTGTGTGTAAACTTTTGATGATGTATCACATGAATGACATCAGAGACTGTGAGCTGGCTCAATACATACTTTGTTATTACTAGACGTTCCGTTGTGTCGACAACGTCAGTCAGCTATAAGATGTTTGTAATTTAAACTGAATATAAAATGGTATATGAATAATACAACGATAATCCAAAAATGCGAGGTAGTAAATAAGTAGCGCACTGAATTTTAATTACACTGTTTTCAGTAATCATGCCACATTTCACATTTAGGCATATCGACGGACTGCTCAAAAGTTTTTAAATATGTAAGTGTACTTATATATATACATACCCGCTACTTCAATAACAACCTTGTAAACAATGTTGAGTAACAAATTTAAAGTGTCATCATACCAGATTTTATACTACTACGTAATAGTTTATGAATATAGTTTTGAGAATACAGAGGAATCAATCAAAATCCTTAATCCATTTGATTCCATTCAGTTCTCAAATATCAAGGGTTACACTCACACAGACAATGAAAAAGCTTTTGAAATTACTACTTTTCATTTGAACTTTAAAATACATGCATATTCATAGCTCAGTCATTTGGAGACAAACTCATTAGGCACGCTTTATGTACATACGTTACGTATACATAAATATTATATAATAAAAACATATGTATATATGTATGGATATGTGTTAAACTGGTATAATATTTGAAGATATAGGCAATGTGGTCTGGTGTTTGGTTTGGTTAACGACTCTGCTTCAACTCTTTCCTCCTTGTCTGCCTGATGTACCAGCACTGCAGCACAAGTTGCCAATTCAATATAAACGTACATTTTCATGATTAATAAAACTTGACTCTCAAGTCTTGCTGAGGGAGAGGAGAGAGAGAGTGAAAGTGAGGTTTAATGAACAGAGAAGACCAAGTAGCAAATGTGTTGGAGGTGGTGTACACATAATAGTAGCATGTTCTGCAGTTTGTTGTACGCAACCTTAAAAAATTAAGTGATTTTCTCTTGGAAAAGTTGACAGGATGCTGCCACAAAATATGATAAGCTGCTTTTTCGTTCTCCTCCATCTTCTACTAGCTCTTGCTGTTGATATTGCAAAAAAAAACATAAAAGGATCATCGTCATATTATCATCGTCTTCACAGCTCACCCAAAAGCTAATACAATCTGAAAGCTTTTTAAAGCATAAAAATATTTTAGAGGAGAGGTGTTATGCATGTTAAGTTGACGTAAGTATTATGTATACACAAAGATTGCTAGGCACTTCGATCCTAGTCAAGAGGATGCTGCTACATTATAAATATGAGGAAGAGATGCAATGGATAAATAATAATCTATTTCAATTTTGCACTTGATCCTAAGGAACAACATTCATCTACTCTCCCCGTTATGTATGCACCTATAGCTAAGATGGAGGAGAAGGTAACGAAAATTGGGCATGACATGCTATAAACATTTTACCAAAGTTACCAAAGCAAAGCGTAATAAGTAGGCAAGTTTTTACCTTAAATAATTTCTTTGTAAGAAAATGGGTTGGGATGAATTGTGAGACATGCTTGTCTAACTACACACACTTAGATTTACTACACATGACAAATGAGCAGACATTCATTTCTCTGATGAACCACATCAAGTGTCAGTTTTATGCCGAATTTTACAGTTTTTTTTGTGGAAGAAACATCAAAAAAAAATATTGACAAGAGATTAAAAATAAAAATGTTGAATACTACCATTAAAACACATTTTTTCTACCTCTTTTTTGAGTTTACTGAACTGGATACACTTTATCTACTTAACTGATTGTGTGTTTGAGTGAAAGCGAGCTACACAGATAGAATATTTATTCAGCCAAGCAAATAATGATGATATCATGTGTGTATAATATAATGAATGACGTACTACTGTATTCATCTTTTTTTTTCTCTTTTTTTGGTATCCATTAAAAAGGCTTTTACTTTCACAAAAAAATAAATATTTTTTGCTCATTAAACGCACAAATTGGAATATGTATATTCTTTACTTTGATGATGACTATATTATGTTTTGCTTGGAAGTCGTGATGATGTAAAGGATACATATTTGTGTATATGTAAAACTATAACAATATTTAATGTAAAAAGTGTAAGCAGTGCGTGTACTTAAGGATACATTAATATGAGCTTGTTCAAAGATAACTTCACCAAACAAAAAGGCTTTGCATTTACCATATTGTCATATAATCATGTTTATCTCGTGTTATAAAACAAAGAGAATAAACGCTCCCAAAGTAATATTTGTACGGTCACTAAAAAAGATCCACTTTCTGTCTGTTTTAAAATATCCCGTAAGGCAATTAAAAATGAAAGTACACACTTAAACATGTACAAACCAAGAAGGCAAGCTTGAATAAAAATAAATGAAAAGGGAATAAAAGCCCTTTCTCGTTCCTTGTCGGTCTAGTTTACTCACTAATGAATGACTTTGCTAAAAAGCAAGCTATCTTCCCATCATCATGACGAGACCGTAAAGTACATAAAGTACTAATGCAATTTACTGTATAAAGCGGTATGTGTTGGTAGTGATTATTTACCATTTCAAGGTTCTCGGAAATAGAAAGTATGCAACAAGCAAGCACACTAGTCATTTCATTATCTTTAACACTGTACTACATACTAATAATAATACTAAATATTTTGCTTTGCATGATTGCTTGCATAAAATAGAAATTCGGACTAAAATTTATATATTTAAAGCTTGGTTTTTATCCATTAAAGGAAGTTCCAGGAAATGAGAAGTACTTCAAGTTAGCTTTGTCTATTTTATGGAGCGCACTGCTTTAATATTTATTGTGCCATTACCTTATGACAGCCAATAACAATATTATACTGTTGATTTCCAGCAATGCATGACAATATACTTTTATAAACATTACATATAACATTTAAATATGTACAGCCTGGTATAAAAAAGCATATCACGCCAAGTGAGTTGAATGGATTGATAGGTGGTTTTATTTAAGGCCACCATTATCCAATCACCATTTATGGAAAAACATGTAAAAGCTTTTCATTATTTGAAACTCGTCAGCATTTTATAACAAAGCATAGTAAGAGTATGGTGCACTCCACCAAAGTCCATTGCACAGTGATTACAACACAAGGTCGACAGATCGCATTACAGTGTAAAGTGAAAGTAAATTACATAAGCTCTTATGTAATATGAGATGCTTTTACAAAGAACTTTTAAAATACACACCATTATAGTGATAACTAATGCAATTTTATTTCATGTTCTCAAAAATTATTTTAATTTTATTGTGTAGGTGGAACTTTTGGATACAACCAGTTTACACTATTTAATAAATTTATGCATAATAATAATATGTGTAAATAGCATGTACAATTGTACAAATATTTATCATTCAATGTGGTTGACATTTATTTTGGATGGGATATGTGTAATTGTAACGCATATTACAAAAGAAGAAAAAATATAAATATTTTATTAGTCCTGTTCTGTGGTTGCGGTAAGGTGATTTGTCATTCGGTGTATATTGAGTGTACTTATCATTGAACATAGCATTAGCAAACCGGTAGGAGCATCGTCGAACAGCATTAAATAAACAAAACATTGCTCTACATTATGGATTATATGTCAGTACTTGGCAACTCAACAAGCCATATTATTGATATTATACTTTTTTTTGGCTAGGCAAAATAGATCGATAATACTAAAGACAAAAGACACTAAAAATTGAATCGACATTTTGGAAAAAAAGACAATAAAAAGTGTGAAATAATTGAGTCGCCATATTTTCAAAGATAAATGCAGGTATCTTGTTGTGTGTAATAATAAATGGGTGTATAATAACATGTCTCAAGTTTAAGTGAAAATTCGATGGGAACATTCATATATAAAGTTGATGAACAGCAGGTGCATTTATATTTTTCTCGATCGGAAAGAAATTTTGTCTGAAATTAAAAACATCGCTAATAAATTGATTAAATCCCTATGGCGTTCATTATGAACAATACCTTATATCATCATTCACATGTGTTAATGTTGCAATTAGGAAAATGGTCATCGCTAAATTAGAAAAAATGGATAGAAAAATTGTATATTCCTCTCTACCTTTCCCCACTTTCACTCAATTCCCCGAAATCAACTAAAATGCATGCATGATGCATGTATTTGTAGGTATATCTGTAACTTGGTTTAGCTATATAAAAATGTTCAGTAAGCAGACAGTTTTGTTACTAAACTCGTGATAGTATACTTGCTTTTCGTTTAAGTAAATACACAAACAATTTTTACTCAGCCCCCAGCAGCTATTATGTACGTACCAGAAATCCTACTTTCTTCTCGGTTTTCACATATTTATCCAAGTTGGACTGCCGGCTTGTTTTTGCAATGTACATTTTTTCCGGCTGTTCCCAGTAGTCTTATATTTTTGTTCCGCAACCACCTTTCCAACATAATTTCACGCCAACAAAAAGGTTCACGTGGAGCATACCCATGCATTGGTATCCTAGCTAATCTCAGTCGGTTCTCATCTGAAAATACACGACATAGTCGGTATAAAGTTGCTTACATTATAATAATAATATTACCCTGTAATTCCTCTATCTAATCCCAATTACTTGAAGAAGCAAGTTAAAAAAGGTAGGTATGTACATATAAAACTGAATGTTCTATGAATACCAGTGCGAATGAACTTACTTTTTTATTACTGTGTAGCAGTACTTCCTGCTGCAATTAAAGAAAAAAATGTACATATTTTTTCTCCATCTTTTACAATAAGAATCTGTAAAAGTTATTTTTCTCTCTCTTTCTCTTCTCATATCACAACATTTCATAAGTTTTGTTAAGTAGAAGACCACAAGATACACACTGAGGCGAGGAAAAAATATAACGTGAGTGAAATTGGAAGAGTCACAGTCTCATGAAATCTATTACTACTGTACGTACACACTACTTATTTATCTCCGGTCTACTAATCTTCGCAGCGAAAGAGGGAATATAAGAAGAAAGGTCAAAAGTAGCCAAGTATCAAGTCAAGCCAGGTGACCCCTTCTTGCATTACCTATATTACATGTATTCATTTATTTTTTCTTTTCTTCTTCAGGAAATAAGATAGGAAATCCCAAGTGAAAAGTAAGGAGGAAAATAAAATCCGAATCCATTTCTTTTGTCATCCACGCACAGACACACACACACCCGAGATCTGTCTCATTCTTAATGTAATATAAATGGACTAGCTTTGTAGTTTTTTCTTTTTTTTCTGATGTGATGTGATGCCTTTTTCACCGTTTGATGGATGATACCATTCGTAGTCCAAAGAATGAGAAAAAAACCACTTTTTTCTGCTTCTTCTTCTTCATCTTCTGACATGGTCATAAGTTGTAAGTCATATATCATATAATAATAACAAAACAGGCAAGCAAAAAATAGATGAGCTGAACTGAACTGCTAGAGTTGCTCTAACGAAGTTACCGGGAAATTGAATCCGAGAATCAAGATAGATAGATGATGAATACGGAAAAAAGTTCTCGGTTTCTTCTTCTTTAGTGTCAAGTATATGGTAGTTGTGGCAGCAGCGGTGGCAGTTGTGCATTGGGTACTGGTAATTCCAAATCCATTTTACTTCTATTTCTTCATCCACAAAACAACAACAAGTCAAGTCATATGAGAGTCATGGGATATGTGTCTTTTCTCTTTTTTTACCTCCTTCTCAAATAGAAAGAAGAAGGGTGTCTCTAACTCATGGTTGGTTACTGATGATTGAATGGAGCTTTATTTTCCGTGCTACTTCATATTAGTGCAAACAGTATATAAATACATACATACTTGTGCATTATATATATATATATACTATTAATTTAGTGATGATGCTGGATACGTGAGCTATTATTCGAAAACAACGAAATAAATTTTCGTTTCTAATGTTCAAGGAAAAACTTGATCGTATTGCTGATATGTTTATGAGTACGCACACATATAAATATACATCTTATACTTTACTTAAGCTTACGCATTCATAACTGCTATAATTATAAAGTGTTTATATATTTCTTACCTTAGTATTAGTATTATAATTATTGTAATTATCTTTAATACTATGCAAATATTCTGTGTTAGCAACCAAAGTAAAATATGAGAAATGCATGCAAATAAAAACATTATAATAAACAGTATGATACATGATACATTACTACAACATATACAGAGAAAGTAGTCTAGTAGGTCAGATCGTCACAATTATAAAATTTAATGCGATTGAGGAAATCATGATTTTCCCTAGAAAATCTGTTGAAAAAGAAAAAAAATTGCCAGCTGCAGAAAGAAATGCTTTTATCATTCAAAATAATTGCAATACAATACAAATAGCTTACTTATAATATTCAATAAAAATCAAATATCAGTTTTGTTCATTCGTTATTTTTCTGGTATATGTATGTGCCTAGTTATATTAACAATCATGTAAATTGATTGTGACTGCTGTTTTTATATATGTATATGCATAACTAGTAGCTCAATCATTGTCATTTGAGAGACATTAATGATAGATTTTTTTTGATGAGGGGAAGATAGTTCGCAGGAAGTAAACAATTTAGCTTGTTGGGTTCCATCACAAACATATCCGGTATGCTTTTTTATTCTTTCAATTATGTCGACGAATTTGCGTATATCCTAACCAATTTAGGGTAACATTTGAGGAAGATAACAAAGTATAATTAATGTAGGACTTGTGGCAGATACGCATTTGTTGAAGATACAAATCAATGTTCATAAAATAGTTGTAGACGATGCTTAAAAAATATAGATTTTTTCTTCAAGATTTTACGTTACGTAATTTATGAACGTTCCCCAACATATGAGTTAAGACAAGTTGTAAAGTTTGCATGCAAAGTTATATACCTACCAGCCAATTCACAGTTCAGGATCGCGATGAAAGGTACAAAAGAAATAAGAACTTTTTTAGAGTTCACTTTGTAGGGAAGGAAACAACCGCTGCTGGTGATGCGATGATTCTTCTTGCCACCCAAAATGTATGACATATCCCGACATTCAATTAAGTAAATGGATAGTTTGGCATGCATGTAAGCAAACATGAAAAGTTGTTCTCCACCAAGAAAGAAAACGATAGCATATCCACTTTATTTTCAATTTTTTAGTATTCTTCCCAAGATAGTATTTTTTGTGTGTAACAACCTGTGTGTGAGGGGCTTTTAACCCTTTCTCTCTTTACAAGAAAATAAATATTCTTAGAATGTGTTTCTTAGTTTTTTGTTACTTTTTTTACTTGATTTCAATGGCTTCTTCTGGTCACCTGCTGCTGCTTTCTTTTTTGTGCTTTGCAGGAGATATTTTTGTGGTGTGATGATTGATGAGATGCGTTTGACCCTACATACTTACATACATGTAATACACTCAAAACGTTCAATAAAATATATTCACAAAATAGGGTGCTTTATTGTTGTGCCATAATAGCAGCCATTATTCTTATGACTTCAGAAAACAGGATGATAACGATTGTGTTTTTTTTGGCTGCAATATGTTACAATGCCATAGAGCAAAAATTACACACTTCCTCTTCCCAACTAAATGTTCCGAATTTTTTTCTCTTTAAAAAACTTCTCGCTAAGATTTTTATTCTCAAAAAGATAAAAGGTAAACTTTAAATACAAAAATGTGTGAACTTTATTACTAAATTGTTATTATGATCATTCTCACATAGCTTTTATTACTTTTTTTTCTCTGCTTCCTGCTAATACATAATAGCAAGTATTTACACTACTTATCTTATATAATAATAATAACTTATTGTCTTGAAATTTATCCTGTTCCATTGGCCCATCCATAAAAATAAAAGTTTTCTCTATGGAATAATAAAAATAGATATGATATATGAACGCATTTCTTCATCTTCACATTCCTTTGCGTCTGCAACTCTGGCGATAACAAAAGACAGTAAGCTTAAAACTCCTTTTTTCGCCAGTTCGCATCCAGACCAGACCACCAAAATCCCATTTTTCTTTTGATATTTTCCCAGAAAGCTGAACGATAAACCGAGCATAAACCTGATGTGACTAAGCTGCCGTATACATGTGTACTATTACTGGGATTCTGTCACTGCTTAATCTACACACAGATGGACAGACGTACTAAAAATATTTCCCTTTACACTTCTCCAAACTATTTTACTCTCTGTAACCAAAATAAACTACATTATTCTCCGAAATTTTCCCACTAATCCACACATTTTCTTTAAGAATTAGCCAAAAATTCAATATAAAAGAAAAATTGGCAAGATGACAATAGCATAAAATTTAAACAGGTATTTCCTCGTCCTCTCTCCCTTTTGCGTCTCGGTTTGTTTGTCTGTCTGTCTATGTTGACGTGACATTTTTTCTTGGCATGATATGCCTTGACGTGACGTGCATTATACATTCATTCAGCTTTTCCAACCATCAATTATAAAACGACTTCCAACAGAAAAGTAGTGACGGTTGTTTGGAGTTTTTACTTTATCATCATTCCAAACTTTTTCTCTTCTTTAGACTTTACCCAGCTTTTACAGTCAGTGGTTGGTAAGCACACCCAGAGCTAGTGAAAAACACACGCAGAGGTAGTGAGATAGACAAAAGGCCGTCAATCTTTTTTGTCACCTTCACATCAACACTTACTACCAACCAGCCACTCTCACAAGAGCATCCGAAGAATAATCTGCTCAGCTATTCCAAAATTTCAAACTTTTATTTTATACTTCTCCTCTTCTGTGGTCGTTCTGCGGTACTTGGCGGTACTGGAGTAAAAAGTGATGATGCATTTCTTTATAGAAAAAAAATCGTTCATTTTCCCCTTAAAAAAGTGCTGTTACCAGATCGCCTGAACATTTGGATGAATGAATGAGTGGATCCATCCATGGATTGATAGGGGACGAAGAAGACTATTTTTTAAACGCGTTGAGAAATGTACTGACTAGTTAACCATTCCCAAAACAACCTGACTTCTCTGTTTGAAAAAAGCTTTTATAGATAACTTTGTCTAAAATGTTATTAGAACACATCTATGGTTTGTCTAGTACCCTGCGAAATGTTATTTAAGGGCTGTACATATAATGTGTGCTGTCAAAACATCCGCCCTTAATTAGAATATGGAGCACAATAAAAATGTCACTTGTTTTGATACTTAGTTTGTGCATTACGTGGTTTATGTAGGACCCCATAACAGCACAATAACGGCAACAACAACAAGACACCTACTAACTTTGCTGAGAGCTTTGCTTTTTATACGTTTCCACTGCCACTCACTCAATCAATGTGACAACAGAGAAGAAAGTAAATTGGAAATGGAAGATTCTCATTCACTCACAAGTTTAGCACAATGTATCTTGTTTTACCATTATACTAGTAAACCCTATATATCTATAATACAGAATTATATAAGTATTATTTTTGTTACGAGAACGATTCTAAAATAAAAGTTTAAAAAAATTGTATCCCCGTCGCGTCGCAGTATACTTTTGTTTACAAATATGTACAAGAGTATAAAGGTGATGATTTCAATCAAGTTTTTTAACTGCATTCATTCCATTAAAAGAATAGAATAAAAGGATTGGAAAAGCGCAACATGACATTCACCATTTTTCGAGTGTTGAAAACAGTGGAAAGCTGAAGGATGGTTTTAGTTTTTGGATTTCGAGATGAAAGTCGTGCTTTGGAAAACAATCAAAAATTGATTGAAGCCGACGTAAGCAACGTAGAAAATACCAGGAAACTTTGAAACTATGATTAAGTGTATTATGATAAACTTTTTCAATAGAGGGCTTAACACATAATACACACACGAGAGACATATTAAAGGGATCGTTCATAATTGACGCAATGACGGGTTCATACTCGTAAAATATGAGTATTTTTTTCGCATGCTACATATTAAACATGTTTTTACATTGAAACAATTAAAAGTAACTATGAAATACGCAGTCATTTTATATATGTTTATTTTTATGTGACATCCGCTTTGGATGTTGCCGTCCGGGATAAAGCGAAAGTGTCCCGTGTTCACACTCCAAATAAGATAAAATCCGTGTAAGCTTTATACTGCTGCTGTTATGCACGTAGTTAGTTTGATGGTGGTGATGGAAAAGCTGGTGGTGATAATAATTCTACCACTTTTCCTTCACAAAAAAAGAAAAGCCACTCACACACTCATTCATTCAAATAAATAGACTAGAATATCATATCATCTTCCAACTGGGCTGATAGCTGCTGCTGCTGCTTTCCATTAAAAAAAATTCTCTCCTTTTCAACTTTTCCATCTCATCTCCCAAACAGCAGCAGTTGTGCTTTTCCAACTAAACTGAACAAGAAAGAACGAGAGAAAATATAATTTCTTATGAAAGCAAAAAAAACTTTTCTATGTTAAAAGCAGTAGCATTTAGTATTATTAAACCACTATAGTCTATTTGTGCTGCTATTTAAAAATAGACGAAGTGACAAGAAAAAAACATTTTTGTTTGTTTTGTATGCCAATCAATGACGGATAACATCTGCTTTCAGCTGCAGCATCCTTAGAATTTTTTTTTGTAGTGCTCCTGACTTCGAATTTCTTATTACATCTATTCAAAGACTTCTTTTTGCGACAAATGCTTTATGAT
>JAQFZH010002992.1:0-14900 GCA_034695485.1 Entomobrya nivalis | reverse complement strand
CTTGTACTTTATGAAGGCAAAGAACCTACAATAAAAGTGCTATGACACATTTGAAATAAGAATTAAATACACAACAATGAGTAATGTAATTTGTACTACCTTTCCACTCATACCATTAACATTCTTTGATCCTCGGTTGTTATGAAATGCGTTGGCTGAAACAGGTATCCAGTGATAGTATCCATGATTGTATTTCTTTTTTTATATAAAATGCGGCGAAGCAGAACGGGTAAGTGTTCCACGTAATCCTTTACCGTGGCCGCACAATTTTTCCAACGTGTGCGGGGATTTTACATAATTTTATTACAAAAGACATATATGACAAAGAGGATAGATGACAAAATTTTAATATGACACAAATGGCAATATGACACAAAACTAAATATATTACATAATTCCAAAAAAGTAGAATTATAAATTATGCGTACATGTGTACAACCAGTAAACTATTTAATTATTATAGTTCATAATACAGGTAGAAATTGTCCGTAAATATTTCATTGTCGCTTCCCTGATATGTTTTTATAAACTGGTATTATTTTCGATGGACTTTTATCCAAAAGTATATTTTGATATTACTTGCATCGATATAGATTTTATTCTTTACACTATCCCTTTAGTATTTTTGCCCCTTCTGCAGTATTTTTAGGCAAGTCAAAAGTGGGATGTGATTAGTTCAATTTCTTATTGTTGGGTGAATGTTTGCTGCATTCAGGATTTGTACTTCGTAATTTCAAAGTAAAATTTTGTATTAAATTCGTAAAAATTATCGCTAGCTGGATAACACTGAGTATTGGGAGCCTTTAAAATATGTCGCATTGTTAGCCCTCGAAGCACCTTGAAAAACAAATATTTCTAAGAGTAAAACTTTATGTTCTAACGGTATGAATGAAGCTCATGCCACTTTCCACGAAATTAGAAATCATGCAGTCGGCATGAAATATGATTACTAATGATTAGTATTCTACTAGTATACCATCCAAACATTTATTTTAAAAGACTAAACTTATACAACTCACCCAAAAAAAAAACACATAACTTAAACATTCGTTGTGTTTGATTTTTTGTGTCAAATCTCCGTTTTGTCATAATTGTAATTTTGTCATGTATCCTTTTTGTCTGTTATTTTTTGTCATATTGGTATTATGTTATCCTATTTTATGTAAAATCCCCTAGGACCTTTTTCCAATCCTTAAACAAAATAAATTTATTTATTTAAGCATTACATTCGAATGTTTTTATTTTTTAAATTATCCTTAATATTAAACAATATTATTTGTCCATATTAATTCGATAGTTAAGGTAGAGTGTATTTCCAATTTACTTACATGGTTGTTTTGGTGACTAGCATTGGCATGATTCAAAACATTCAAATTCAGTTCTACTTACTAATGAAAAGTTACACTCTTGAATGAAGAAACCCGGTACGTTTAATAGAACAAAACCACAAATCGTAATTTTCTAATCAGCAATAATATACGATATACAAACCATTAAATTTAAATACAAATAACTGAAGCATGTAAAACCTTTGTCCAATTTAAAAAAAAATATTTCACAAAATTTCATATTGTTACTCATTTGAGGCGGGCAGTTAAATTGCCAAGTGAAAATATGTCACACTTCATGCCAAACGATTCTTTAAGCTACACTGCCAACTCAATAAAGTTTGTGGTTCTGCTATTTGCAATAAAAGCTTACGTCAGATTATGCATCATAAAAAGGGGAAGCGTTCATATAAAAAGTCATAAATTATTTTGTCCATGATTACATATGTTGCACCTTCATCTCACTTGATAAAGTTGTCATAGAATCTTGTAATCAATTTATTTGGAAGTTGTTCACATCTTTGACCCGCATCACATGTGAAAGAAATGCGTGCATTTCGTGGATTGATTTTTAAGGCTATAAAAACAAAAACTCGTCATGGTCAGATATCGAGTAAGATTGGAGAAAAGAATATTATTATTAGCGATGTAACTACTTTTTTGAAACATTTTGACCAGGTTTCAGACATAGGAAATCATTGATAAATAAACACAAGCAAAGTAAATATAACGAAAGAAAAGTCAAATCATAAATGTATTTAATGTCCAGCAGTAGCCCACGTTTTTTTGGGAGAACGGATAAGAAACGGTACAATCACTATTAACCATATGTACATAAATGTAATCAACATTCGCTTAGATACATTTTTTACCTACATTTTTACACTTTTTGCATTTTCAAAATTTAGTAAAAGCATGTTAATATTTTATCTTAACTGCGCAAAAATATATTTAAAAGTAAATTTCACACTTAATAAACAAAAATCTTCTGAAAAGCGACTGAATGGCACAGATATGATTTACTACGGTTGGTTGATAGTATGTAATCAATAAGGAAGAAACATCAAAAAATTATATTTATGGTAATTTTAAATCCATCAGAATTAAAATTAATTAGGCAGGAAATTCTCATCTTGTGAATACTGCGGCTAAATGCGGTTTCAATTTTATTGGGCGGATGTTAGCGGTTTTCAGACCAGTGAGTAGATAATATTATGGAGAGATCTGCTTTAAAAAGAAAATAACATTCCGTGCTATTGTGGATAAACAAATATTATTACTGTCATACTCATTAACGCGTGGGGTATTAGTTTCAAAATATCGTAACAAGATTTGATTAGACTAAAAAGCTAAATTAACGATGACGTGGGGATGCTGATATGAATGAGTAAAAGTCCTAATAAAAATCATTTTGGAGCCGTCGAAAATCCAAGGAATGGAAATACTGATCTTGTGAATCATTCATGTTTCTTTTGATCCTCATTTTATGAACTTTCCCTTAAGATTGAAAATTGTATGGTTATTGTGATTTATACTGTTATGATTAAAGTCTAAAAGCAAGAATCGAATGAAATCTACTTTGAAAGCATTAAGTTATTGCTATATGCATTTATTTACATTTTATATGCTAGTGGGCTTGATCAAATTTCGTGATATGTGTATATAGAAGCTATGAAAATAAATCAATAGGATAAAAAATCGTTTTGTAAAAACCGTAATTCATTTAATTTCAATCTAATTACGCATTGATTTGTAACAAACGAAATTTTGTTTAAAATATGTAAGTATACTTCATTTTTATACACTTTCAGATATTATTAAGCTAAAGATAGTACTAACGATAATTTAATGATAAATTTCAAAAGACTCAATTTTAAAAATAAGCTTGTTAAATAGTACTAACATTTAGATTTTTTTAAACAATAACAACTCAAAAACTTGTGGTGGTTTTATTTTAGTAATTATGCCAAAATGTTCACTAGAATCATTGACAATTCAAATAACGATGATTGTTGTTTCAATCAACTGAATATACTCAAAGTACGTTTTAATCTAATATTAAATGTATGTTCATATTATTAAATTGGTCATTTTGTAAATGTGTGTATATTACATTTAGTATTGATTCTCTCTGTCTTAATAAAGCAGCAGTAAAGTTAAAATCAATACACAAAAATGATCTTATCAGAATACCGTCTTACTTCAAAACACATTGAATTTTTACCTCACCAACTTACTTGAGACTCTAATCATGTAAACTTTACAAACAAGCACATTTTGTTTATTTTTTTGTTCATACATTTTTTGCATTACACAAGCAGTGGTTTAAAAAAAAGGTGGAATAATAACATTTCGTAGTATAAAATATAACTATTTTGAGTGAAACGATGGACTTTGATGGATGAATTAAATTGTTCATAAGTGCTACCTATAGTGGAACACCCTAGCCTCTATTAATTTATTAAATTATGTAAAGCCATACGCAAGCTTTTAAATGGATCTGACTTTGCTGTTGTCCGCCGGGAATGGCCTCAATTCAAAGAAAATTTCAAGAATCTAACGGTATCATTGCCAACGTCGATCAACTCCAGATGCTTTTCGAAGCTGTAAAAGGTGAAGAACCTCACGACAGCATAAAAGATCTGGTACTATCTTATTGGAACATAGGTAAGAGTAGTATGGTGGACAGAAATGATATCCCGAAGGAAATTATGAGCAACGCTATTATCCCCGTAATTGAAATGAAGCGCTTACATACACAAAATGGTTCATGGTTACACAAAGCGCTCTCCACTCAACTGTAAGAACTACTATGGCTCAACTGAGTCAGGCAGATTATCGCAAAATGACAGAAGCACACGTCACATCATAAACTGCGGATTTTGTGATGACATAGGACACCGACGCCAGGTGTGTACTAAATATCGAAAATTGCACTTCCTTAATGGTAGAAATCTGTCAAGAAAGCAAGACTGTTTTAGTAGCTTGTCGCCAGCACACCTCACCAAAGAGTGCAAAAGTATGTTCAAATGCCTGATTAGTTAAGGACCCCATCACACCACGATGGAACTCATGCAAATCAAGGGATTCATCCCGACGAAGAATTTGACATATCGTCATATCCTCATGTGGTCACCTTAACGAATAGAGTAAAAATCCCTATATTTCGGTTGTGATACCGTAGCTATACATTTAACTACCGTATTAATTTAATATAAAGATATTTGGACTACCTAGTACATTTGGACACTTGTATCACAATTCATGAATGAGTATTTATATATTCAGATTTACGGGATTTATCAATCCAAATAAACCCACTACTAACTTTTCTTAAATAACCATACCAGGAACCTTAGAATTAAACTATTTAATTATAAATGATCTCCTTATTCGTGTCAAAATAAATAATTGTAACTAGATCAAAGAATCGATATCGAATTTTTGCTCAAGTAAAGACGCGGAGAAGGACCATCCAGGGCAATCCGCAGCTTTTCCTGAACATTTTTTTAGTGTATGATCCATAATCTGTAAAAAAATATTCAAGGTTATATAGTTAATTTGCTGTATGTTCTATCTCAGATGCGTTTTTATTAGTGAAATGTATTCATGACAAAGTTGAGTTCTTACATTTTTTGTAAAGCAATAGAATGATAATTTTGCTGTTTGGAATGTCAAAACTGCAACCAAGCTTCCGTTATAATACATTTATATATCAATATAACTTCGGAAACCACTTGTTTGAACCTTTTTTGTTGACGACACAAAAACAAAAATGGGATAAATTTCTTTACTGAAAAAAATGTTGTGTGGTACTTGTGGAAAGAAGTTAAAAAGCAACTGGACGAAAGGCATACCAATATCGAACTAAATGAAGTCATTAGAAAGTCAGTTAGAAGTACTATTTTCTATTCCTTTTACAAAGACAGACTAGTCATTTTGATGTGATACCAAACCATCAAAAAGTCATTAGATTAGCTTCTCCATTCTTCCAAGTTGACTAATATTTTTGTGTTAAACAAAACCACAAAGTTCCCTTCTGAAATCGCTTGACATCATTAAGATGGCTAATTACAGCATCTACAGTTGAAGCATTGGAGAAAAGGAATTTATCGCTAATGTATTATTAACGACCTAGTCTCAATAATTGGTATACCAATTATTTACTTTTTTGTGGTTGGATTTTACAACGACAATCATCCCAGAAAATCATTAGAATTCTAGCAGGATGGGTGCACCCTTGTGGTTGGTTGTTATGTTAAATTTGTAAATAAAATATTTCTGCATTGGGGAGCAATAACAATAGCAGGGAGACAAAAACCAGATAAGAAATACAGAGTACACGTATTAAATAAGCCTTTTATCCATTTCACATACATGTGTGTTTTGTGACTACTGAAATAGCCGTTCACACAGTCAGGTCTCAGCTGCCATTTTTCATCAGGATTTTTGGTTATAAACTAAAATTATGCACGTACCAAAGTTGTTAAACCAAATCATATATTATGTAGACAGCGATTAACACTTTAAACATTGACACAATAGAAAGTTTTTCAAATATACAATTTTTTATTAAAAACTTCAAAAGTGGTCCACTGCTTGATATGCTTCACAACAATAAATGCCATATTACAAACTATAAATCTGTAAACAATATTGTACAAAAAAATAAATCGAAAATTTGAAGAACAAATGTAGTATTTTTGAGATAAAAACTTAATCCAGTAAAAATGTCACAAAATTACACAATTCTTCATATTGTAAATATTACCGAATTGGGATTACAAAACAGATCAGAACTTGACACTTTGCCTTTGGGCTCTAGACTACACTGTCAGCTTGACATAACAAGCTATAAAAGAAATGTTTTTTTAAGCCAATAAAAAGGAAAATTATATCTAGTCACCCACACATGCATAATATCCAGTCAAAAGTAGATATCAATTTCACAAGTAAATCAGTCGATGAATGAAACAGTGCACTTGTGAATATGAGATCGTCGTGTATAAAGGCAACTAGGTAGGTTGTACAGTCATATAAGTATAAGCTGATAAACAAATTAATACCAATAGCACGCAAAAACTGATGTACGCAGATTATTATCAGCAGAAATGAGACTGCATATTTTAGTCCTAATGACCAGGTTGTATACTTAACAAAAAAAGGACGAATTAACACAAGCATAGTAACAAAATACGACAAAAAAACAATGCTAAAAATGGACCTTATGGCAAAAGCATTAATAAAATAATTGTTTTTTACTGACTTGTAGGTTAGGTTAGGTTAAGCCAAAAACGTTTAAGTAAGTACGAATATGAAGCTTTGCAGACATGCGATCTTAAAGTTATTTTTTAAGTTTATTAGAACAAAAAAAAAGCTGTGCTATTCATCTTCAAAAAAATCGATGAAAGAAGAAGTTGGGTTGATGGTAATGATGAAATTATGTCATGGTTTGTTAATCCTGCTGTGTTTTATGCTAATATTATTTTGTAAAAATCTGGTTTATGTCAATGAATAATAACTGCATAACTTTTCAACCTGCTACGTGTGCAAATTATTTTTTTACAAATATTTGGTGATAAGTAGTTTTAAAATTACATTGCTCTCAAAATGTATGAAAAGAAAAGCAAAATACCAAAAGAATATTCGTTGTTATTGCATTGCGTTTTATTATCGCCTCCAACAAAAAAACTCACCAAGTAATTCAGGTAAAGTAAGGTCAGAAAAATCACTTCTAAACAACATTCGTATACTTGCATGAAAGCCAAAATATGGGTGGAGAGGTAGTGGTAAAATTAAACAGAAAACCATGAAAGCTATTTATAAAAAAAAGCCTTGGACAGTATCACTTGAATATTCATACCAACTAATGACATTGAATTTAGAGAAGGGTTTCGTAAAATTAAACAATTGTACTCAAAATTATTAAAAGACTTATGAATTTAATATGAAGTTTTTTGAAAAGTTTATATGTAAACTTACGTACTTATTGTTTAAAAAATTTCACCAAGGGGCAGTAATCGTGTCATGAATGTTAGTCCTGCACTTTCCAGCATTCCAATGGGTATGTAGCATCATGGTTAGTAAAAAACCGGTTTGCTGTGAATACCAGATTTAATCTATA
The DNA here is from genome assembly GCA_034695485.1 of Entomobrya nivalis. NCBI lineage: Eukaryota > Metazoa > Arthropoda > Collembola > Entomobryomorpha > Entomobryidae > Entomobrya > Entomobrya nivalis. The sequence goes on along the minus strand of JAQFZH010002992.1, from coordinate 7,448 downwards.
AGCGAATACTAATATTGGGACTTTTGAGGCATAAAGTTCATTGTAATTTTTAACGGAGAGTTGTGTGTATGGACATTGATTCTAAAATTTAGTGAAAAGTAAAAGTCATTGAATTACTACGATGAATCGATTCGTGTACTTAATATTTGGTACCTTTATTTTTCCCAGTTTTGTGGTAATATGTTTGTAACGAAAGTATTTATTATAACAATCAACATAAAATTTATATCAAATGTGGTTAGTAAGTGAACATTTATGTTTGTTGGTATTTCAGCTGTAAAAATACAACCGTTTAATAGTGAAAACATGTTTACAATTATCGCTGAAAAGGATTAATTTTAGCGGAATTTTTATTACAATAAACTTTATATTTTATATTAACAAAAATTTAATTTAACTATATCATGTAATATTATAAAATTGAACTATAGATCACGACATTTTAACAAAATCACTATTCAACTTTTGTGTTAAAACAAGGTTTTTTTCGAACAACAACATCGAACAAATTTTCTTGCATAGCTCATAGATACTTATATCAGTGATATTTGATGAATACTTGTCCTTAAACATATTTTGACATTTTTAATCATCTAAAATGTTCTACTACACAGGTCATTATGGTTATGGAATGAAGACCCTCATGAGTGAATGTTAGATAAATTGCAGAAAACAGGGAATAAGAGTTCCTTAACACGTCGTGCACACTTTACGAGGTTAGGAATACGCTTATTGAAATTTTTAAATTCGTATTAAAATATTTTGATTTAATTGCCAAAAACGTTCATTGCTATCTTAATAACCTGGTAAATAAGTTGTGACTAAAACTTAAGCTATTCCAATTTTAAAAGAAGGTCATGCATAGTCTTGAACTTTGTGTCTCAAGAGAAACGAATGTGCCATTGTTACTTTATTTCCTCACAAGTGGTCCTCAGCAGTAAAAATTTATGTATTTATACTTCATGTTGCTCTGTTTAAATTGAGCACATGTCTCCCTTCTCAATAGTTACAATGACATTTTACCAAGCATAATAATTTTGAGTTCCAAGGGAGAAATTATAGAAGAAGTAATTAGCATGGAATTCAAAACCTGGTCTAAGTTCATAAATAATCAATTTTCTGGCCTGGCTGGTTGCCACAACTATAAATAAAGTAATTCCAGACATAGCTAGCAAGTAGTGTGTATCCAATTCTGTATACATGACGATCCCGTAATGTGTGCATCTACATGTCCGTCCTTTGTCTGTTAAACTCCGTGATTCATAAGTGAATTCAACATAAATTTCTATTTATTAAATACCGCATTCTAATAAAGTCTGTATGCCCTCTGCATGTAAGAAATGTCTACCGAGATTATCTGTCCTTCATAGTTTTAAAGTTAAACACTTTTACTACAAGATAGTAGTTTAAAAAAATGAATTTGTATTGACATATAATTTTTAAAGCTTTATTTGCTAATTTGCTCGTTAAAATATCGGACTCAATTGTAATAAATTTTACAAATGTGTATGGTACATGTACTTTCTCAGGAGCGTTTTAACTATAGCGTTAGTTTTAATGCATTCATCAATATGAAAATTATTTACATTGACAAAAATAAAAACGAAAGAATTAGATTCCCTGTTCCCTAACGTTATAAATAAATAGCCAAAAGATGTACCTTTATGAAGGCAGCCTCTAAACTTTATAGCTATAAAACGAGCTACTACCCTTAACGTGATAACAAAATATGTAACTTGCCTTTCGTAAACTAGCCATATGAGCAATCTTCTTACTTACAACAGCCACAAGTTCGAGAATAATCTGTTTGCCGACAATAATTTAACAATTTAAGTAAATGTCCCATTGAAAGAAATAAACGAGAACTGGATTTTCGGATCGAGTCGTGCAGCATATACCCTTTGGGAGATAGTCAGTGTAGCAAAAAGATTCTAAAAGGTTTAGCTTTTTAAAGTAAGTACGTTTACCTTTCGTACACTTCCCTCGGAAACTCACCAACACTCCCTAGGGCACCGCTATCACTATTTGTGCATCAAAATCACAGGCACAATCAGAACATTCTACCATACCATGTTATTGTTATAGACGAAGCTCTGGAAGACGACGACCTATCAAACCGCCATGCCCATGTCCATTACCGAATATTATTCCGAAAACAATAAGTAAAATACTGCCGTCACGCTCGATTAACGTTGATGTAAGCGTCAAATCTGAATACGAGATGAGGAGATCTAAATCAAACTACTTGCTTTTAACCCATTACCAAAATCAAAATGGCTAAACCAACCGCCAGAAAATACCAAAACCTGTCTCGGTTGTACCACTCTTAGAAACATCGCCAAATAATTCAACTAATTGTCAAAATGAAATAGATTCTCTAACATTAAAAGTATAAACCGATGATGCAAGTACCTACAGCATATTCGGTTAAATCTACAGAAATTTCGAATCGATCAAAATATCCAAACTATAAAGCATAATAATCTTCTTACACAAGAACATTCCACTCATCATTGCGCGAATTGAAGAATTGAGTGTCATCATGAAATCAAAAATATTATTCCCCACCACCACTAAAAGTTGTTGCTGAGCCAATCAAGTTAAACCATATAGTGAAAACTTAATATTTCCGTACGACTTTTTGTAGCGGTCATTCATTCCAGAAATTGTAGGGATCTATGTATATAGTATCACATAATATATGTAAAGGAAATTCATAATGCATACATACACCATGATCGGTAAGCCAAATATTTAACAGTCAAGTCCATCTGTCAGACTTGAGTACATAATATTAACTGGTATGAGAAGCATGAAAGTTGTTCATTCAGAACAAGATCATAAAAACTAATGACTTAAGATAGCAGATAAGCATGCACAGAATTCTGTACAGAAAATGTTCAATGAAAATTCGATTCATACTTGTAAAAACCAATACAAATTACCAAAACAATTTTATGAACAAGCTGATATATACTTTCGGCAACAATATATAAATACGGAAATTATTCCTTCTTGCGGGTAAATTCCCATCAATAATGTAAATGAAACTAATATTAAAAGGAGCTTTCAGCACTTCACATTCGTTCGAACTTTGAGTGTTCTTAAAGCGTGTGTGTTCTAATTCTACTAATATTAATAAAGCAAACTCACTAAAATAAGTAGTTAGTAGTAAACAAAATTAAAGTTCCAATGTTATGGTTAGATAAACAAAACTGTCTATTTTATATTATAAAACCAGTTTTATACGATCAATAAAAACCCTTCCCACTAATTCTAATATTATTCTCCCAAATGAAATAATGACAAATCAGCAAAAAGAAATCTTTCGTTTGTCGATTTCTTCATTAACATAGTAGATTTTGTTTTAAATATTTTTTTATTGGCATCTTGGAATTATTTTCGAACATAAATAAGTACTTTTGGGGTAGAAAAATACATTCATAATATATTTTTTGAAGCAATAAACTATGCCCTTCATGATTAAGAAAATTTCACTCCATTTGACTGATTTTACTAATGATAGCACTGGAGCTTAAGTTGCACCACATTTCAGAGAATTTTTAAAAGTATTTTACTGGCTTATGGTTAATCAAAACGATATTTTTTGTTACTTTGTTGTCCAAAAAATCCATATCTAAATATAGTTACCGATACATTTATTTTTGTTGTCAAAAAACTTGTCATTGATAACAATTTTTGTAACATGCAAGCACAAAATCCAACACCATAAAATTACGCTCATCTTACAAAACCCGGTCTAATTTTTTTGATTCTGCAAACATTATTTGATTTATAAAACTAAAGTAAAGGTATTTTTCATACCAACTTGATACCGCTATCGCGCCAAGAGTTTATATAGCCCTAACATTGTACCCCACCTATCACTATCGACGTCATAAGATAAGTTTTATTTCGTATTAAAATATTATTGATCTATTGAATTTATAAATTAGTCTACACACATTGCAAACAAGTATTCAAAAATTCAATGGTCTATGGGCTACAGTAGTATTCAGTATTATACTTTGCCCTCAATAAAGCCAGAAGAGTTCTACTTTCATCATCAAACAAATATTTCAAATCAATGGCCAAAACTGTGAGCTATATATTGTAAATTTACTCTGAATCTAAAAAATTAAAAACGATAAAGTTTTACATTTTCTTTCACCATAGCAGTACAAATGTTTAACACAGTAAATCTCAGCAAACGATGCAACAAATGTTTATAATTCACTGTCAATTTTCTCTACCAAAACTCAACTTTTGATAGGGTGATTAAAATGCACAATGTGCAGTTTACCAATATATTGCAAAATTGTTTCTTACATTTACAATTATCCCATAAAATCTACTATTTATATATATTTCAAAATCGTACGATATCGATTTGTGACACAGAAACTCTTGCTAAAATAAATAAATTGAGAGTATTTTAACCAAACGGTAAGACTTTCGAAACCTTCAGTTAGAATTTTTCCTTTCGATCATTGTTGTTGTTAATATCTTTTTCTGTCAACTTAATCCAAATCGTAGGTATACTTTATCATGCTTACAAAGTGTAACATGCCATACATGGATTAATCACCCTGGTGACCCAACCCAATGGTTGGAAAAATTTAAGACTGGAAGTCTGGGACCAGGACTGTCGAGAAGAAGCTGACAGTACACGGGATAAAGTAAGTAAATTTTTCAAAGAGTTTGTTTGGTAGTTTTTCTTGAACTCACCGAACTGTTTGTACAAATGTGTGTATGTATTGTCTCTCACTTGTTTTACCAACATATTTCCTGCTACGCCATATGACACGAAAGACTTGAGTTAGGTACCCCTGTCGTTTAGTTCAACGGTTTAGCTTTTTGTTTATGTAAGTTTTCATTTTTGGAGAACGGCTTATTATATTTGAATATATTTGCAATCCCTTTTGCATATATTGTAGTCCAAGATTTATTAAAACATATCATTAAATATGACAACATTTATGAATAGTTATGTTTTTATGCATGAAACTTTAAAAATGTAAACGTTTTTAAGATTTTTCCAAAGTATTTAAGATTTGTTCACCAGTTTTTTTTACAAAATTAAAAACTACATTTCTTACTTAAAAATCTTTTTCTGCAAAGTCAATTTTTTTAGTTTTAAACATTCATTTCACATAACAATATGGTACAACATTTTAAAATAAACACAAATTTGAAGTTAAACATTTGCCATTGATGTGAACAGTTTTGGGGCCACCAAGTCTCCTGCTATGTCTCGAAAATTAACTTCATTTTAAACACAGTTAATGCATAAATGCAATAGACAAATAATCTGTTATTTAAACATTCAATTTGGTATTTCCCTATTGATTGTCGATTTGAATTTTGTATTGAAGTTATGGAAAATTGAATGGCACTAAAAATCTTATTAATAAATAAAACTATGTTTAGTACTATGTTTAAACTAATGAATAAATTGATGATTATTGCTAGGAGTATGTACGAGTAGTACGTGTAAATAAACATAAAGAAGCCAAGTATGAACTGTACGACAAACATACACTCAGTTGAGTCGAAGACTGTGAGCACATAATATCAACATGTTACTGGCTACATTACTGGCTTGTTTGTAGGATAGTACAAATTAAGTGGTTTAATAATTTCTTTTATGTGATATCATTTTTCCAAAGGTAATACTAAATGAGCCCTATTCTGTATATTTCCTGTTTACCAAATTATCGCAATTTTCTTTAAAATAACGACGTTGTACGAAATAAATTTATATACTTTTTTTCTGTAAAAATTGTGGAACACTTTCACTACATTCTAAACGGCCATAAGTCTCTATAAGATAATTTGAGCTACTCTGCCAGCTCGACAATTTATGTTGTTTGTGGTATTTGCAATACATCTTTTCTCGCATGAGGTCAACAACGTAATGATGGGATGGTTCACAAGTAAAAAGTCATGAGTGGAATTCCTATACATGTTATAGTCTTATATATATTGTAGTTAACAAAAATTTAGGTCTTACATATATCATATGACTTATGGTATAAGTTTTTACTTGAAGATGTTGAACTCTGAATGATACTAATCGTCAAAAACATGTTTGCTTTATCCACAGCCTTTTAAGACTGATAGAATAAATCAACTCATAGAAAATATGCATGATGGTCCAGCAACAAGAAAAGCGCAATAGCACCAGAAGAGCAATATCATGTGATAAATAAAGCAATGAGCTTATTAAGATTAGTTCTGATATCAGAAAGAAAATGATAAACAGAAATATTGTGTATATAAATTTTTTATTATATTCACTTTTATTCAGGTTCCTCAAAGCATGTGATAGATTATTTACAGCAAATCATTAAACTATATTATGAAACTAACACGCTATATTGATAAAAAAAATTGTGGAGCTGCTGATATAAATGAGTCAAAGATCTTTCCTTTTGGAGACGTTCATAAGGAATGAAAATATTGATCTTATTTTTTTTAACGCTCATTTATAGTGATCTAGCCCTAAAGCTGAACCATGTTATCGTTGGTTTAATTTACGTTAATATGATGAACATTTCTCATGAAGAATTAAATATACACTTCTTTATAAGCATCAAGTCATTTGGTATTTATTTCTATATACGTTTGATGCTATGATGAGAATAATGCAATTTTGTTTTGCATAATTTATTTCCACGCCAAAAACTCAAAAATTCAATTATTCGATAATGAGTAGGCGAGCGATTACAATATGTACGTACATACATGGAAGATAAACAAAACTTATACCAAGCTAAATCCAAGAGGACAACACATAATTAGATTTCGTGGCATTGCAACAATGGAAAATAAATTCCACGAGTTGGAGAAAACAGGGCAGAGTTTCAAATATCATTTATTCATATTCATCTAAAATTAAAATATTTGTCCATCCCAGCTGACTTCAATTATATAACTTATGGGTACAATAATAGCAGCTATTTTCACGAACAAAACAAAGCTTTAGTTAAAAGAAAATTGATGTTATGCAGAAGACATGCGATTATTTATACTTACAATATATATTATAACATTGAAAAAATTTTATCAACAAATTTATTAGAGATACCTCATTAAAAAAATATTTGAGTTTGTTAAGCGATGTATGTTTCCTGTAATATAGTGGAAATGTAGTTGTATTAAGCAAAGATTTAGAAAATCACATCGTAAGCATGCTTTACAATAGAATAGAACTGCTCACAATTAAAGAGCGTATAAAAATAACTTTTCTAAAATTTGTATTTAAAAATCTAAATTCATATGGAGTATTCAAAGACTGGTTTATTTTAAGTAACGACGGACATTCGATGTTAAAAAGACTTAAGATCACTGATAAACCGAGAACCACAACATACAAAAACTCTGTAAAATGGAACTGTATACAATTCTGGAATCAGTACTGTAAGAAATTAGATTTAATGATGAAA